>PYHX02000495.1:82313485-82356892 GCA_004302925.2 Cochliomyia hominivorax | reverse complement strand
CAATGACATAATGGCCTCATTACAAAATCTTAGACCCATCACTTCCTCATCCTCACGGCCATAACTAAATGAATGTAACAGAATGAGATAGAGAGAGAGAGAGGTGGAAAGAGAGAAACATTAATAAGGTTAAAAGTAAAAGTTTTCAATTTCATCATGCTGTACGAACTTTCTGTTAAATAACTTGGAAAGACAAAAAAAAAAAAAAAAAGGAAAAAAAATCAATAATTCACTTCACTTAATTGAGTATTCAAGTATTCCTGAGCTAATGAATGAATGAATGTATATGTGTGTGTTTGCCACTAGTATGTGTAAGTGAAATTGAAATAGATAAAGAATTTGATTAGTTTCTGATTGTTTTAAAAAAAAATGGTGAAATGTTTCAGGAATGTGTGAGTGTGTTAACAGATAATTGAAAATGTTAAAATGCTGAATGAGATAAAGATTTGGAGAATTTATGGTTGATTGTTTTTAGCTTTTTGGGAAAACCATTTGAAAATTGATTGTTTTTAAATTGTGAATGAAGTTTTATTTTATTAAAATTATAAATCGGCACAGTTATCGGTTTATAGCTTGTATTTTACTGCATCGGTATATTCCGGTTATAAAAACCAATCGTTTATTTACATTAATAAATATTACTGGCTCCAGCATTTCGATTGGACAGAAACGCAACAGACAGCCGGTCTGATAGATGAACATGACTCAGTTGGAGATCCAAAACTTTTCGTTTAAAGAACCGATATACTTTGTAATAAACAATTATGATTCCAACAGACAGTAAAACAGACAGATGGACATCTTAACAACGGACACAGTTATCAGTCTATAACTTCTCTTTTACTTAACCGATATATCTGATCAGCTATCGTGTCTCTACCTCAAAAAACAATTTGGACAAATTTTAGACATCTGCATCATTCGTTTTGGTCGTGATCACAACAGACGTACGATCAAACGGACATCTACATCGACTTCGATATCAGTTAATAAATTTACTTTACTGAACGATATACCTGATTTTGCATGGACATGACCGCAACAAACAGATAGAATTTACGCTTAGCATATAAATGGAGTCAGTTATCGATCCATAACTTTTCGTTTCAGGATAATCCAGTCAAATTTTTTAAGCTGCTACGTTTTGTGTCGACATCATCAGAACAGATAAAAAATATGCAGAATTGGACATGCTTGCATGCTACTCAGTTATCTATTTGCGACCTCGACAAATTTTATAGTGTTCCAACACATTATTTGAATGACCATAGCAGATAGACGGATGGTAGGGAGACATTACTTGGTACAGATTTTGATTTGGTTTAAGAACATATATTATTTTATATAACAAAAAACTTTACAAACTCTCCTTTACCACTCGTGTTGGTTCTTCTAACCTTGAATTTCTAATTTTATTAATCATTATGTTCCCAAAATTTTGTTATTATTTTCATTTGTCTTTTTATCATGTCATTTTTTTAAATTACTTACCGAAATGTTAGTGTCAATTGGGCATAGACACGATATCCTTGTATGGCCTTTGGATCAACAAATACAATGCCACGCAATATTGATGGACTACTACCAGACAGGGTGATTTCACGTGATGGTAAGTACAATGTTAAAACACAATTGGGTGAGGTTTTCTTATAGACACGTTGTGTGCCATAGTCATCTTTATTTAGACTCTGGAACATGGTTGATGTATTAATAGAAAAGAAATTACAAATTAATAAATGTAATTACATTTTGTTTATTATTATTAAAAGTTTGTTATTGATTAAACTAATTGTAATGGGGTGCAGCTTTGCGTATGATTATTGAAAATATTACTCATACGCCGAAGGTATGTGAACTATTAATTAGAGTTAAGAAATATATTAATTGAAAATCAATTAATAATAATAAACTTAACTGTGAGTTTTTGAAGAAACAACTTAATGTATTTCTAATACGAATTAATTAACAAAATATTACTCATACGTCCCCGATATCAGTTATTTTTTATTAAGAAAATAATAAATAAAAAAAGTTAAGAAACTTGCAAATATTCTTAATCTCAATCGCTTGATTATGACCAAGAACCAAGCGAATTCAAATTAATAATGATCCATTAACCGTTTTGGGGACTTCTCCTCAATTATTCGTTATAACCAACAACCAAATGAATTCAAATGAATTTCTTGCCTAATAATTACAGACTGATAGTACAACCGATCTGTTTCTATATCCCATTACTATTTATGTTGTTGTATGATCCTCGTTGCCATTATTAGGTCAAAATTATTTGCACATTATTACGAGGTTCCTTGCTGAAAAGTTCCTGTAGGTTCTTTTGTCAACATTAATCAGTTTCATTTGTTTGAATTTTTCAAGTCCTCAAATTGGTTCCATATCCTCTAAACAGAATTCGTTTATCATTCAGTTACGATTGCAATTAATTGTGGTAATAAAAATATCCCTTAGTTACTCCATCGTTTGCGTAAAATGGTCATGTCTATCCGGCTGTTAAAAACTGAGAGTTCTGCTTCTGTGATATTTCATTTCCTTCTCAATGCTTTCCATTTGCTCACAGGAGTATTTACCAGAAAATTTCGCTGTTCAATTCGATATTCAATGCAAGTCAGTGTTGTCAGATAAAATCTCGAATTGGTAAAAAATACCTTTTTCTGATGTGAAAAATCTCTGAATTTTTCCCTCCTCTATAGAAACTTTTCAGTTATATTACGTTTATTAAAAACTGACATTTTTATCTGGTATAAACAACTTGTGGTAATGGAGGTTATAAAAGAATAATATGCAGGAAAAAAACCCTCATTCTAAAATTTCGTTGAAAATTCTTTATATCAAGAATGCTTACAGTTTTTCGTTTTGGAACTTAGCAATTCATTTTTGGCCGGAAATCTCTTTTACTAGATAGATTTTTTATTTTGTAAAGGACTGAGTGTTCCGGCTTCCTTGTCCAAAACTTGAAGATTTATATGATATTTCGAATTACATATGTTCAAAAGAAATTATTGGGGATTACGACGTTTAAGAGATTCTTATATTATAATGCGTAATTGTTGCCTTGATCTTTAATGCTTCTGTCTGGCCAGAAATCTACTTGTTTATATCTTAAGCATTTCTGCATTTCGCTTTAAGGTTTTTGTATTCAAAATTATTGCAGTTTTTAAAGTCTCCCATCGTCAGTAATTTTGGATGCTGACTGCATTCTTCTATGGAATAAATGATATACATCCATTGAAGTTCAGCTGAGGTTTCGACTTTTAAAGTTGAAAACAGTAATTATATTGCATTTTATCCTGCAGTTTTATTGCTTTTTAGGTTGGAGTAACGTTTCTCTTTCTAAGCTTGTTTTTGTGTAAAGAAATCGAAGTTTTGCTGCACCATTTTGGGAATACACGCAGAACTCGGTCATCTTTGCATCACTTGTGCTGAAAGAAGTTGATAACCACAACTTCTTTTAGATCAGATGCTCTTTTGAGTTAACCGTACTGATTTCCTTCAAACTTACTCTTGATTTTTTTGTTGTTTGTTGTCATTGGGAGCATGATCCTTTTTAACTTACGATGGATAAAACAATTAAGCGCCTGGTGTGATTTTATCTTGTTGTTTACGTAACACTACTGCTCCTCCTTTGTTGCTACTTGCTGAAATTTTTTATAACTTCCGACCATAATGTGAAACGTTTAACAAAAAATGAGCATTCGAAACGAAAAGCACTTCGTGTTATATGCATAATTATTCTAGTTCTCACAATTTGGTAAATTGTGGACAAATTCAGCAAGTTTGATTTGAAGGAATTGAGAAAAATATTAATGTGCTTATTCTACAAAAAATTAAAACTGAACATCGATTCAAAATCTGAAGCGATCAATTAAATAACTAGAACCGTCAGAGACGATTATTGGCTGAGAGGAAGAGGTATATATCTCCGATTTGGAAGAAATAATGAAACAAGTAAATTTTTGATATCTTTTTATTCAATCGAAATAGATGATAATTGGAAGAGTCAAAATTTGAACCAAAATCGAGTTAAATAACCGAATTCATCCCGTTTTTTATTGGTCTTGCAAAATGCAGTTGATCGTTGTCAGGATGTTATGTTAAAGTTTCTTAGTCTCGTATACTAATCCCCTGTGATCATATAATCTTTTTTATGTATATTTATAATATAAAACTTCTTTCTGGTCCCATCACATATGGTATTGCCTTAGCGACTTGAATACTTGTTTTTTGGTAATGATTTGGCTGGTTGGAGGAGTTTAGCCTTTGGATTTTTTGCACTTGAGATTATCGTTATATATTACATTTTTTCGCCAATAAAAAGAAAAACTGACATCTTCCTGTAGTTTTTCCAGACATCATTTCCTGTCAACATCTTAAGATTTCAATTCTTATGGAAACCAATTTCCCTTCATTTTTTTGAGAACTATTATTAGATTAATTGATATCTAAGACAATTAGAATGAATAAAATCCATAGTGTAAAGGTCATTGAAACCTTTTAAAAGTTCTTATCATCTCCTAAGAAATCCAAAGCATAAGAGATCTGTTTTAAACTCTACGACAAAGAACTCTTGTAAAATATTATACCATCTTTTACACTTATATTACATTAAATAATCTTTACATTTTCAATCACTTAATGTCAATTACAATACCTTTCTATGTATTCATTGATTTTCGGCATTTATTAAATCCAACAATAATATTTCACTTTTATACTAACACATGAAGAACCGTGGCTGATTGGATGTAGATAAATACTGTTGATGATACTCCTCTTCACTTAAATTTCTAGCAGGTACCGATAAGTGGTTTAGATTTGTATGACTATTACTATTTTTAATACTAGTGCCACCACCAACAGCCCTCCATTACTACCACTATTACCGCCACCACTACCATCACTTGTAGCCCCCCGTAATGTCAACTGACAACAGCATTTGAAATAACATTAGTTGCAGTTCTGCAGTTGCAGCTGTGGTGTTATAGGAGAATGTTGTTGAGATTGTGTGTTACTACTGGCACCGCTATGATTTGCGGAATGCTGTTGGCTTGTTGGTTTGCTGTTGATGGTGATGATGATAATGTCGGGGTATATTTAGTAATATTAAAAACTGTGATAATCTTTTGCCTCTGTGTTGGATAAAAATTTTAAATTTGAGATGTTTTTTTTTTAATATAGAGACTTAAAAACAATTAATTCGTTTTCAATTTATTTATCTGTAGTTCAACATGCATGTTCAAATTCCAGTCTTATTTGGAGATGATTGCAGGCCGATAATTTTCATATTTCAACAGACGTTCACATTTAACAAAATTTATATCAGGGATTTAAATTTTAGTTTAAGTTTCCCCATTTCATTAAATATATTCATTTTTATAGAGACATGCTTTCAACCAAAATTCTGACACTTAAAAAGGTAAAATTACCAACTGAACGAACTTTTGAATTAGTCCACTTGATACCAAATAATTTTTCTTTGAACTGGATCAAAAGTGGTTTCTTTCCATTTCATAAATAAATTATAGAAATACATATTTTCAGTAATTAACTAGAACTGAACTAGAAACTGAACATGAACTGAAATAGAACTAAACAAGAACTGAATTAGAACTGAACTAGAACTGAACTAGAACTAAACTAGAATTGAACTAGAACTAAACTAGAACTGAACTAGAACAGAACAAGAACTGAACTAGAACTGAACTAGAATTGAACTAGAACTGAACTAGAACTAAACCAGAACTGAACTAGAACTGAAATAGAACTGAACCAGAACTGAACTAGAACTGAACTAGAATTGAACTAGAACTGAACTAGAACTGAACTAGAACTGAACTAGAATTGAACTAGAACTGAAATAGAACTGAACCAGAACTGAACTAGAACTGAACTAGAATTGAACTAGAACTGAATTAGAACAGAACAAGAACTGAATTAGAACTAAATTAGAACTGAACTATAACAGAACAAAAACTGAACTAGAACTGTACTAGAACTGAATTAGAACTGAACTAGAACTGAACTAGAACTAAATTAGAACTGAATTAGAACTGAACTGGAACTGAATTAGAACTGAGCTAGAACTGAACTAGAACAGAACAAAAACTGAACTAGAACTGAACTAGAATTGAATTAGAAATGAACTAGAACTGAACTAGAACTAAATTAGAACTGAACTAGAACTGAATTAGAACTGAGCTAGAACTGAACTATAACAGAACAAAAACTGAACTAGAACTGTACTAGAACTGAATTAGAACTGAACTAGAACTGAACTAGAACTAAATTAGAACTGAATTAGAACTGAACTGGAACTGAATTAGAACTGAGCTAGAACTGAACTAGAACAGAACAAAAACTGAACTAGAACTGAACTAGAATTGAATTAGAAATGAACTAGAACTGAACTAGAACTAAATTAGAACTGAACTAGAACTGAATTAGAACTGAGCTAGAACTGAACTATAACAGAACAAAAACTGAACTAGAACTGTACTAGAACTGAATTGGAACTAAACTAGAATTGAACTAGAACTGAACAAGAACTGAATTAGAACTAAATTAGAACTGAACTAGAACTGAATTAGAACTGAACTGGAACTGAATTAGAACTGAGCTAGAACTGAACTATAACAGAACAAAAACTGAACTAGAACTGTACTAGAACTGAATTAGAACTAAACTAGAATTGAACTAGAACTGAACAAGAACTGAATTAGAACTAAACTAGAGCTGAACTAGAATCTTAATTTAAAACTAAACTAGAATCTGAACAAAGACTGAACTAGAAATAAACAAGAACTGAACTAGAACTGAAATATAACTGAACTTAAAACTGAACTAGAATCTAAACTATAATCTGAACTATAATACTAATTAGATTAGAATCTGCTATACAACCTAAGCTAAAATCTAAGATAGATTCTGAACTAAAAACATTAAAATCTGGACTAGGATCTGAACCAAAAAACGTGGAAGATAACCTAGAATCCGAACTGGGATTTAAAGCGGAATCAGAAGTAGAATTTGAACTTTAACTGAACTAGAATCTAGACTAGAATCTGAACTAAAACTGAACATGGAACATGAATTAGAACTGAACTAGAATCTGAACTGGGATTTGAAGTATAATCAGAAGTAAAATTTTAAATAGAACCTGAACTATAAATTAATTCTATTTGAACTAGAATTTGAACTAGAACTGAATTAGAATCTAAACTGAACTGGACCTGGACTAGAACTGCACTAGGATTTCTACCAGAATCTGAATCAAAAGTGAAACCACAATCTGTGTTCTAATAATTTTTGGTACAGTGATGTTTAAAAATTTAACATCATCCTCTTTTCTTTTATACTTGTTTCAACAATTAAATACTTAATCTTTTAAGTTTTATTTACATAATTTGTTAAATTCTCATAGATTTTATAATTTATATTAATTATGATCAAATTACATTCACATAATAACCTAAACCTAAAAAAGACTGCAACACATATATTATGTCTTTGTATATTATTTATGTCAGAACATATGTAATTTTGTATATGTTCGCCATATGTTCTGTATTCCACACATCTTTTTCTGTAAAGATAATTAATGACCCGAAAGACTGTTTTGGTAAATAAGAGAAATATTGTTTATTTGTATATGAGACATGTAAATCAGTAGCCGGCAGAGAGATGCATATGTGCGTGTGTACTATATTTATTTTCTCACATGTACATGATCTTAGTTTGTTAAAAATGGTGTTGTTTGATAATTTTTAAAATACACTCAAAGAAAAGTTCAGTGAGATATGAATGTATGATCTGCTAAATATTAATTTATTTTCAAGTTGAAATAATATGTTATTTTTGAAATAGTGGTTTTATTTCATTACATAAACTTATTGTTTTTGCAGTTTACCTAGAGTAAAAGACATTTTTGTGACCAAATAAGTAAATATTTTTTTCGATGTACTTTAATAGAAAAGTTCTCACATATACAAGCACAAAATGTGGAAATCACTTTCTGCCGGCCACTGATGTAACTAACATGAAATAGAACATGATACATCTAATTATAAATGCTAAACATGTAGTGGTAGTTAATTAGTATTTAGGCATAAATTAATTATGTTTGTATATTTGTTGTAATATTTTATAGCAAATAAATTACATGGTACAGAAAAAAAGGAGAAAACATAATATTTTAAACCAATAAGATTTAAATAAAATTATTTGTAACAATTTTATTATGATGTTTTTTTTGTAGCAGTTTAATCTAAATCATGCACTTTTTGTTGACTAATTTTGTATATGACAGTTTTTGAAATTATAGCGATTTTTAAACCACAAAATATTTTAATTATAACGCATAATTGAGTATTTGTTTTAGTACAAGTTTTTACAAATTTTTAATTAAAATTTCAGTTGCATGAATTAATTTCATATTTAGATACAAATACAATTTTTATACCCTACACCTGATTAGGTCAGAAGGGTATGTATAAGTTTGTCATTCTGTTTGTATATATATTCTGGATTGGTATGAAAATAAGATATTGATTGAGCTGTGTCCGTCCATTCGTGTTTTGGTTGAAATCAAGTTTATGAAGCCGACCTATAGTTAACATATATGATATGTATATCAAACGTTTGGAAATGTTTTCGAGAATTTTGCTATTGAGATCAAGGGAAATTGATTTATAAATGGCTCAGATATAGCAGAAAAACCGAAGGTACCTTAAACTTTTTTTAATTTTTTGAAGAATCGACTGTAGATAAATTTCAAAATATTTAGCTGATTTATGCACTGAAGACATGAAATTAATTAGTTCCTGAGTTATAGGCACCAGCTATATAAGATCTATATGATCTGGATGGCTATAATTTATAACAGCATAGATTTGGGTAGGCCATCAGGCAGGCTTGAAGACTTTTCGCCGTTTCAAGAGCGAATTTTCTGTTCATCTAAACAGCAGGTAACCAGTTGAGAATCGCAAATTGGTCTCAAGTGCTCCAATCATGAACAAGTTCATTCTTCGAAGGACTGAGTCAAGTTTCCATTCGAGAAGGTCTCACCGAGGAGTACTATTGGTCTTACCACCGATTGATAAATCCAATTTACATTTCTGCGACTAAGTCCAAATGCTACATATGTAGAAGCTGGAATTTCCTTGAATATACGAGTATGTGTGTTGAAATTACAGGTAATTTTGTTAACGAAAACTAAATCAAGCTACTTATCCTATTTAGTACTGGTTATACAAAGTTTTATACCTCCTGGTAAACAATACCAGCTTTGTTTTCAATGGATTGACACTTAGTTTATTCCTAGTACCCCAGTTGTAAAGAGTTCTTAGTGCCAGTGTCTTAGTGTTTCCAGATGTTTAGCACGACATCCCTTGTTGAAGTCTTTGTATATGTTGAAAAAAAAGAAATAATGACTAAAGGGCATAAGGATATACCTCCCAATTTTTTCAGGGAATTAGTTTCACATAACAGAGTTGGTCTTTAGCTGCAACAGTTCTTAAGTTGTTCAATAATATTACGATGGATACCACTCTTCCTTTAATCCAATGTAAAAGTAACCCTCATATTTTAGTAAAAATTTTTGTATTCCTTTAATAGAAATCAAATGCAACTTTAATCCTTGACATTATCTTTAAGCAGCAATTATATTAAAAGCTTGTCATAAAGCTTTCCAGCTTTTCATTTTAAGTATCCAACATACGTTTCTCAATGAAATCCTAAGTACTGTATTTTATATTAAATTTTTCCTTGTAATAACACCTGCTATTACAGTTTCCTTTTCGTCCTTTTTTCCTATGTTCAATTTATGTCACTATTTTATGTTTATATATTTTATGGTTAAGTGTAAATAATAAAACTCATTTATTTGTAAACCAAAAATTACCGATTTTATGTGACTTTAACGTTTTTACTTTCCTCGTTTTTTTATGTTCCTTCATACCCTCGTAACACCCTATCAAAATAGTTCTTGGCTTTTTTTTGTTAAAAATCCCTCAGGAATATTAAAAAAAGTCATGCTTAAAAATATGCATTATTTTTTGTTTATCTCAACCTCCCCAGAGTATGCTTTAAATTTCTGGCCAAGAGAGAGTGAAAGAGAAAAATGTGTTTTATAATTGAGTTGAAAGTTTTTGGTTGGTAGTTTGTTGAAAAATTGAGTAAATAGAGCCTGAAGTTACAAAGAACGATGAAAAATACTAAAGTAAATATTTTCTAAAGAAGAACATAATTATGTTAATGGTAAAGTTAAGAAAAAGTTGTTTTAAAATTTTATGTAAATATTTGAAAAATAAATTAGAAAAAAAGTGAAAGTTTGTATTAATTTTAGTGAGCAAATATTTATAGAAAAGTTGTCAGGATTTGTTCTTCTTCTCATAAGGAAGATTTTTTAAAGGGAATTTTAAGCACTTTAAACATATTTCCTTCGACATTTGAAGTTATCTTGTGAAAATTTTAGTTTCTTTTAGGTTGATTCCCAATTATCAAAAAAATCAAACTTCTAATCAAACCTTCAACTGTTGAACATGTGAACATTTTCTTATCAACTTCGATATTTGTGGAAATTTTTTTACAACTCCAAACTTATCGATATTTTCACACTAGATTCCGAAGATAGAATTAAGGTTTCCATAATGTCCGATATTCTCAAGTCTTTGACAAAAGAAACGGCCTTTAATTTATTACTACTGAAAGGTGAAGTCAAATTTATAAGTTCGTGGACGCCAAACCAGCTTCCGGGAAAGAAATAATGGATGAATGATTACTTGTTCTAGGCAATGTACAGTGGGGAAGAATCGATGTTTTGGAAATAAATCTGTAACTTTTTATCGGCTGGATGGTTTTGTAAACAATTATAAACACTTTATGACTTCCAAACTTATATTCAGTTTTAAAATCAAGTTTAGGGATTTTAGAACAAAGAAGTCAAATTCAAAATTTTGTTTAAAAATGGTAAAATTCGAGAGGGACTTAGACCTAAAGAGGTTTTCGATGCTTAATTTAACCTAAAGTATTATGTGTTATAAAGATATATGTTTTAAAAAAAAACATGTTTAATTGAAAATAAGACGATATTAAGACCCAGTTGATACATTAGACCAACAGGATGGTATCATATGCTGCGCTTTGCAATTAAGATGGCAATCGAATTTTCTCACAAATCGGACATTGGGATTGCCTTTCCATTGCATGTTACCATATACCAGTCCTCATAGAGCTGTATTGATAATGAAAGTATACAAAAGTACAGATTGTTGGATTCATATCCCAGGTAAGTCGAATAAGATGCTGCATGTATATACAGAACTATTAGCTTTTCCGTTTTCATATGGATTGTATTTGTCCAAGAAAGCGTACTTTTAAGCACCACGCCCAGATATTTCCATGATCACGAGTGTGACTCCACATATTTTGGAGGCTCGAATTTTTAAATCTTGGATCTCTTAGTTAATTGAAATAATTAAGTCTTCATTAGATTGACACCGGAGGTATCATTCCAGTCACTCCAGATCTTCAGTGCTGACTTTATGCAGTGTTAAAACTTATGCTGCGGAGAGATAATAAAAGTATACAAAAGTACAGATTCTTGGATTTATATCCCAAGTAAGTCGAATAGGATGCTGTATGTATATGTAGAATTATTAGTCCAAGAAAGCATACTATTAAGCACCACGCTTAGATATTTCCATAATCGCGAGTGGAACTCCACATATTTTGGAGGCGTGAATTTTTATGTTTGCATCTCTTAGTTAATAGAACTAATTAACTCTTCATTCTAGTCACTCCGGATCTTCAATGCCGACTTCATGCAGTGTTAAAACTTCATGCAGTGTTAAAAATCCTTAACATCAAGTACGCATAGCAATCAATTTACAACCACATTTCATAAAAATGAAACAATGTCCCTCCCAGTGAAAACCTATGTTCACCGCCCTCATAAAATTGTTAAATTTACATGATCTAGATCCTGTATGGCGATTTCTCTGAATTCAGTTTGAACATAGTTTAAATCACCTTTAACATTCAATGAGGTAAACTAGTGAATTAAAAGTGGTCCCATATTGGTTACCTCATAAATAGCATTACAGTGTACTAAAACCAAACATATCGGCCAATGGTCCTTAGGTTTCGTGTGCGATAATTTATCTCTTTATACTTAATTGTCTTTAAAATCTATTGTATCATACGGCTTATATTCCTTTGCAGGTCAGCAGGAATAATACCCTCAAGTCCCGGTGATTTAAAATGGTCAAAGCTTCTCACTTGAAGCTTTTTACTCGAAGTATTCACCGTGAGGATATTAATGCCATAGAATATATCTCCGATATGTGCTTCAGCTCATCATACAGTGTGTACAAATCGATTTTTTTAAATAATTCTGTAGTTTTAGAACTATTAGAGACCTCTTATCTAACTTTTAGTCAATGTATTTAAGGCGATTTCTCTTAGTATTACTTTGCAGCACTTGTGCTGGTGGAGGTTATTAAGAAATAAAGTTTCTTTTTATACCCTCCACCATCACATGTGGTGAAGAGGGTATATTAACTTTGTCATTCCATGTATAGCGCTAACACAGACCCCATAATGTATATATTTTCTTGCATCAAATCAAAATCTGTGTCGATCTAACCATGTCCGTCTGTCTGTCCGTCTATCCGTTAATCCGCCTGTCTGTTGTGGCACGCTCACAACCACAACAGAGTTGAATGACATTTAGACAGAGTATATATTGTGGTCCTGAGAAGTTTCCCATTTAAAATAAGTAAAATCGGTTTAGTATGTTAAAAGATATAGACCGATATCTGGGCAACCTCTAAATTAAAAGGAAGAACATTCGTAATATTGTCAATAAAATTTTGTCATAATATTGGATTATATATATTACAATATCATTCCAAAAATTATCAATATCGCTTCAGTAAAAAAAGTGCCACTAATTTTATGACCCATTAACTATTTCGAGTTATATTTGAGAAAACGTTTATATAATGTATTCATATGTGAGTGTATGTCTGCATGTATATGTACAAAACAAAACGTATTTCACACGAATTTGTAGTGGAGGGTATTTAAGATTCGGCATAGCTGAATATAGCATTTCTACTTGTTTAATTTAATTTATTTCAATGGGAAACAAAACGATATCCTTCCTTGTAAGGTAAAATAATTTATATTCCCCTAAAAGTAAACATCAGTTTTTTTGCGAAATTGAAAATATAACAAGTTTTTTTGTATTGCTAACGGTTTTAAGCACTTTGCAGTTACCATAAAAGCTTCAAAGGATTTTCTCAAGATATTCCTTTTAAATTCAATTTTTTTAATTTATATTCATGCCAATTCTTGTTTTATATTCATGTAAACATTCATAATACTTTCAGCAATTACAAATTTGTTGACAATAAAGGGAATTTCCTTTAACTTCCCTTTTTCTCCTTTTTTTTATTTTGCTGTGAAACAAATCTCTTTTAAGTTTTTGGAAAAAAAGAAACTAAAAATTCCATTTAAATGCAGAAAAATATCAAAGAAGTAATTTTATATCCTCCACAAGTGGTAAATGGGGTATATTAACTATTTCATTCCGTGTGTAACGCTATGAAAGAATCATATCCAATCCCATAATGTATATATGTATTTTTGCATCAAATCCATATATGATTCGATTAAACAAAGGCCGTTTGTTTGTCTGTCTATTCGTATATGTGTCTGTCCGTATGTCTGTATTTAGGCCGCTCACATCCACAATTATTTACAGAGCTCAATGAAATTCAGCCTGAGTATTTCCTGAAGTCATATAAAGTCTCCTATTGAAAATCAGCAAAATAGGTTTAGTATGTTAAAATGTATAGACCGATATCTGAAGCAATCTCTAAGTTCTATCTTAAAATTTTCTTAAAACTGTTAAATTTAAATCGACAAATAAGAATAAGATTTTGTCGTACAGTAAAGTCATATATACTTCATTATCATTCCAAAAATTATGAAAATCGGTTCAATGGAAAAAAGTTATAGCTAATTTTATAACTCATTAAGTGTTTCTGTATTGTATTTAAGAAAAACGTTTATAAATTATATATATTTTTGTAAGGCTTTGTGTGACTGTGTATGTACGAAACATTTGTGGTGAAGGGTATTAAATATTCGGCATAACCGAATATAACATTTTTACTTGTTATATTTATTTTAAAAATTTATATTCATACATTCATGTATTTTTAATAACATCATACATAAATTCATATTATATTCTTTATTTACTTTTATACCCTACACCACCACAAGAGGTAAAGAGAGCACTTTGATTTTATCATTCCGTGTGTAACGCTACGAAGTAATCATCTCAGACCCTGTGTATATTCTTACATCAACTCGAAATCTGGGTCGATTTAAGTACATTCGTCTGTCTGTTGTCGGCACACTCACATACATAATAACTCATAGAGTTCAATGAAACTTAGCTTGAGTATTTCTTATAGTCCTAAGAATTTTTCTATTCAAAACCAGTAAAATCGGTTAAGTTTATTAAAAGTTATAAACCCATATCTGAGGCAACCTTTAATTTCAAGCAAAAAAAGCTTTCTTAAAATTGTCAATTATAAACCGACAAATTACAATAAAATTGCCATAATATTAAGTTACATGTACTTTATTATCATTCAGTTATTAAAATTAAAAAAAATTATCAAAATCGGTTCAGTAGAAAAAAAGTTATAGCTAAAAATATAACTAATTTTATGACCACATTAAGTGCTCACACATTTGTAGTGTAGGGTATCTGAAATTCGGCACAACTGAATATAGCATTCTTACTTGTTTTCTTTTATTACTTCATACATGTCTTACATTTATTTGCAACGCAATTGACCAGAAAGCTTATATATTTATATATTACAAGCCAATAAAGTTGTTGTTGTATGTTGTATTATATTTTTTGTTGTTTTGTTTCCAAAACGTGCCTGGAATATGTAATGATTTCTTAGAAAGAAAATAATTCTTTTAAAAATATGTATTTTTGTTAAAATTAAAAAAAACTGAAATTTTGTTAAAAAAATCTGCTCGTAATACCCACATTTCCTATTAAAGTGGCATTGTCAGTTGGTGCGTATGATTGATTTTAATTGGCCATTGTTAAGAAATTCTATCAATTATTTTATTAAATATTCAGAAATTTGTAATTGTTATTTAAATAACATTTTAATTGCTTGAATTAAATAATAAATTAAAAGAAAATAATTATTTTTTATTTATTTTGCTTTAAATATTTAATATTCAACAATTAATTTGCTCAATTACATATTCATTATACTTAATAATCATTTTTTTGTAATAAAAGATTACAAAGAAAATCTTTTCATTGACACACATACATATATATATTTTAAAATTTTTTAAAAAATATAATTTTTATAACCTTCACCAACACAAGTTTATTTAAGTCACTCCTTGTGTAACGCTAAAAAGAATTTATCTCAGACCTTAATAATTAAACATCTTTAATTTAATTTGGCTTGAGGAGTTTCTTATTTACAAATTATATTTAAGATAAAAATATATTAAAAGATATAGACCGATATTTGAGGCTACGTCTAAGTTCAAGCTAAATATTTCGTAAAATTGTCAATTATAAATCGACAAATTAGAAATTTTAAAATTTTAATTTTGTCGTAATATTAATCACTATATACGTCACTACTTTTCCAAAAATTATCCAAATCGGTTCAGTAGAAAAAAAGTTATAGAAAAAATATAACTAATTTTATGACTCTTTAATTGTTTCGTGATTAATTTACGAAAAATTCATATATATTGTAAACATCTGTGAGTGTATGTGTCATTATGTATATACAAAACAATAACGTAGTTACTTCACATGCTTTTGTTGTGAAGGGTATTTAAGATTCGGCATAGACGAATATTGCATTTATACCTTTTAAAATTCTATTAATTTCATCATACGATTTACAGTGGAGCAAAATCGATTTATTTTAAAAACAATGTAACTTTTGATCTGTTTTTGCATGAAATTTTAAAAAATGAGAACCGAGAAGTGTGGTATTATAACTTTCTTTGGACCCCATTGGGTATCTATGTGTAGGTGGGCAAATTGGAATAACAGGAACAGCGTACACAATTTTTATTTTTCATTATAATTTTTATACAGATTTAGATCCTTAAATGAGTCCTTAAAAAAGTATTTATATGTGCTATTTGTCTCTTAAGATTTTTGAGTTATTTGCAATTAAATTTTCAACTTTTCAAAACTTTTCAAAGATCTTGTTTCAGTTTTTATACTGTGTTTGAGGTATTATGCGTTTGTGCTGATGTTTGTAACATACATAAAAATGATGTTACATCTAATAGTAAACCGTTTGATTTAGAATCCCTTTCTGAGTCTATTTAACGTCGATACATCCGTCTATTTGTCCGTCCGTTTGGCTGTCTATTTTAACGTTGTGAACACTCTAGAAGTCGCAATCTTCAGATATCTTGACGAAAATTTGTACACGTTATTATTATTATTATTATTATTATTATTATTACTATTATTTTTGTTATTATTATTATTATTATTATTATTATTATTATAATTATTATTGTTATAATTATTATTATTACTATTATTTTTGTTATTATTATTATTATTATTATTATTATTATTATTATCATTATCATTATTATTATTATTATTATTATTATTATTTATTATTATTTTTGTCCAAGGATGTTAACGAAACTTACAAAGACAAGTCTTATATTCAAAAACGGTATGACAAATTATGTAAGAGTCGGTCCATTGGAATTATATTCAAATTTGCCATATAACAAGGCTATACAAGCGAGGTAAAGACCTAAAGATATATATTCTTCTGGATGCCCTTTTTAAATAGGGGTTGATACTTTCAATGGAAGACATGTCTTAAGACCTTCAATATGGATTGAAATTTTGGGTATTTTGGTATGGAAGTGTGGGTATTTTTTAACCTTTTTTATTTTTTTTATATAAAAAATTCAAAATTTAAACTTTTTGACATAAAATGACACTTATTAAAATGACATTTATTTTTTCTTTAAAATCATAAATCACCAACTTCTAGCATTTTCATAGATACCAAATACTTGTGTGAGAAGTTTATACCCAGGCCGATAATCCAACAAAATCCTATAACCATATTAAGTAGTTTTCCATTTCCGATTTCTTTACTTTATAATACCAGAGTAGAAGATTTACATAATGAAATACTGAGATTGAATTGCACGATTACCAAGAACCGGTTTGAACAAAAATGTTGACCCTTACTTGATGGATATGACAACTAATTGTCGAATTTTGTATGACTATTCAAATGCTTAAGGGAAAACAGTGAAGGAATCTTGTGATTAACATTTGTTTACGTTTCAACTTAAAATATGGTATCAGAATTTGTTAGAATTTCTCAAAACGGAGCAGTTTTTTTGTGGTAAAACCATGTACTCTAAGAATTGTGAAACATGTGTTTGTATTATTCGGTTTAGACCGACTTTTAATGAATGACATTTGAAAAATGTAGATCCTATGATTTTTCTGTTCTAAAGGGATCCTCGAAAGATTAGAGCTTCATTCCAGGAGGAAATTTGTAGCTTAATAAAGTAATAGACCCAACATGGCCATTTTATCCGTCCTTTGCTCCAAATAATATGTAGTAAATTTTTTCGAGATATCCAGAGTGTTCATATGAATAGCCAGCCGGAAAGGCAGACAGATATTATTAAAACGACTCAGAAAGTCTACCTGTGGTAGTTTAGGACATAAAAAAGTGTAGGTCACCTAAGGGCAATGTTTTGGATAACATGTTAAAGATTTTGTTGTTAAAATCAATATGATTTTCAGCAACAAAAGGTTTACATTATTAATGTGTACACATAATGTTGACTCCTCTAATTTTATCCGCAAACCTGACTTAAATAATCTTTAATTATTTGTGGTTTTAAAACATTGGCACACAATATCTCACGTGTTTTTTTGGACAAGAACCATATCTGACTAAAGGTTCTGGCTTAGAATAGGGCAACAAAAGAGGGAGTTGCAATAAAGCGACAATACTTTTGAGATCAATATAATTCCGTAGACCAAAATCTGTAAGGTAGCAGAAGAAGAGACCGATGGGTACAGGTGTTAGGAGGACAAAATGAAGAAGAAAACAGAGGTGACAAGAGTAACCAAAAATTTTTTATATTATCGCTTCTTTTTATATGTCGATTTAGGCAATATTAAGACAAGTGTTATTTTTTATTTTTATACAAAAATCATGAAAAGGTTGGTAATATAATATGGTCTATTTGTCAACCTTTTTTTTGGAAATTAGAATCAGTGAAAATATATAAAAATGACACCTAAATGATTTCTTAATAGTTTTAAACATAGAACTACAAATCACAGTGGTTCTAAACGCCTTTTTAAATAATTCTGTCACTATTTTTCAACAAAAATTCATAAGGACATTTCTAAGGTGTTTTCCAATTGACTTGGAGAAGGATATATTTCTAGTAGGTCACGGAGTCGGAAAGTGGACCTCCAAAGTTGGTCACCTTGGGTATAACGATTTTTGAAAAAATCAGTAAAATTTTATTTATGATTGAAAAGATATTTTACAAACATATAACAATTATAATTCCCTACAAAAAATAACTCTTATAATTTAAGAGATATTAAGACCAAAGTGAAATTTTGACCCATATATTGCCCAGTTTTTTTATAATTTTTTTGAGATACGTGGACTCTTATCTATGTGAATTCAATAAAAAATATATTTACTTTTTTTAATAGAAATTAAGAAAAAATAACAGTTTTACTGATTTTTGCAAAAAGGTGATAACATTTTCCTTCTGAACTATAAAATTCTTCTGGATGCCCTTTTTAAATAGAGGTTGATACTTTCAATAGAAGAAATGTCTTAAGACCTTCAATATGGATTGAAATTTTGGGTATTTTGGTATGGAAGTGTGGGTATTTTTTACCTTTTTTTATTTTTTTTTAAATACAAAATTCAAAATTTAAACTTTTTGACATAAAATGACACTCCATTTATGATTGAAAGGATATTTGACAAACATATAACAATTATAATTCCCTACAAAAAATAACTCTTATAAGTTAAAAGGTATTAAGACCAATGTGAAATTTTGACCCATATATTGCCCAGTTTTTTTATAATTTTTTTGAGATACGTGGACTCTTATCTATGTGAATTCAATAAAAAATATATTTACTTTTTTTAATAGAAATTAAGAAAAAATAACAGTTTTACTGATTTTTGCAAAAAGGTGATAACATTTTCCTTCTGAACTATAAAATTCTTCTGGATGCCCTTTTTAAATAGAGGTTGATACTTTCAATAGAAGAAATGTCTTAAGACCTTCAATATGGATTGAAATTTTGGGTATTTTGGTATGGAAGTGTGGGTATTTTTTACCTTTTTTTATTTTTTTTAAATACAAAATTCAAAATTTAAACTTTTTGACATAAAATGACACTCCATTTATGATTGAAAGGATATTTGACAAACATATAACAATTATAATTCCCTACAAAAAATAACTCTTATAAGTTAAAAGGTATTAAGACCAATGTGAAATTTTGACCCATATATTGCCCAGTTTTTTTATAATTTTTTTGAGATACGTGGACTCTTATCTATGTGAATTCAATAAAAAATATATTTACTTTTTTTAATAGAAATTAAGAAAAAATAACAGTTTTACTGATTTTTGCAAAAAGGTGATAACATTTTCCTTCTGAACTATAAAATTTTCTCTTTATTCTAAAGAGTAAAGTAAATCCGAGGACATTAGAGGAAACAATTTCCCCGCTAGCCCTATCGAAATTTCGTTAATTTTCATATATTTTCTTTAGAGTTTTTTTGGGGAAGAAAAAAAATTTTAAAGGTAAAATCGTCAAAAACATGCACTGATTATATAGTTACAGCTTTCAGCTACCTAATTAAGAAATCTGTAATGGGCCATAACTCTTATAACGGTAGTGTGAGTAATTAACTGAAAAAAGTGAATATGTTTCCCCAGATTAGACTTTTGGGTATTTTTAAATAAAAAAAATGGGATTTTTTGACAAACCTACTTTAAGGAAAACATCACCCATATTATATTAAAATTTCATATTAATATTTTACTTTTTATAGAATTTTTTTATTGCCAAAAAAGTTTGTAATCTTTTTACATAAACGCAACAAAAATAAAAAAAATTTTGAATTTTTGAAAATTTTATTAAAGTTATTAAGCTTAAATAGTTTATTATGTCTATATTATTATTTTTCTAGAAATTACCTTTCCAACGTTACCAAAAATTTATATAAACATTTTTCACCACTCTCCAAAAATTAATTGAAACAGGGGATCCTCTTCAGAAGTTTGTACATTTCCCATGTAAATATGTGCTACAGCATTAAATATAATAATCGTATAGCAAAAACCGTTAACATATTTAAGCGAAATTTTGCACAATTATTTATGAACAAGTAAGGAAGAGCATAAGTTTCTAGCTCCTTTCGGGACCACTGTGTAAACCTAATCTAACCTGGTTTGACACTTATGGTGGTAGAAGAGGTTTAAAAAAAAAACTAATAAATATTTATAAATTCTATAATCAGGTCAAATAAAGTATATATACGTATAAGTAACACTATATATCTATAAGAAAAACATGAATTAAATCAATGTACATACATATACATATGTTAAAGTAATTTGTCATACACATATATACATATCAAATATTCCGTTGTGGCTTTTATCGTTACTTAGTTAAATAATTATTTTAATACCGAAGCATATTTACTTGTGTATGTATACATGTGAGGAAATGAGTTCACACCGTAACATAAACCAGTGCACCAATTTTTCAAAAGACTTTTCAAACTAAAAACTCTTAACAAAATATGTCCAAAAGAAAATTTCAAATCTCAACGATTACAAAGTGTTTTTTTTTTTTTTCAAAATTTCTTTTTTAAGAATTCTTTAAAATTTGGTTAATTGGTATATACATTGATAATAACATTATAATTTATTTTTATTGTTATCGCTATTGTTAACTAAATTGTTAACTTTTTAATGGAGGGTTTTTAGTCAGTACACTTTTGTTAACTGAAACTGCAATAAAAAGAGAGCTCTTTAAAAGTAATAAAAAATACTAATTGCTACAACGCTGTGGTAACACTAGTTACCTTCACATACACACTTGATATAAATTTTTAAAGTTAGACATTTTTAACAAATACAAAATTTCAAAAGGACATATAAATTTTAAACAAGAATCCTAACTATATTTTGAACTACAATTCGAACTAGAATCTGGTTAAGAGTCTGAGCAGGAAACTGAACATAAACTAAAAAAATGAGCTAATATATGAACTATTATCAGAACTAATACCTGAACTAGAATATGACTTAAAATCTGACCTAAGTCTGAACTATAATCTGAAGTATAATCTGAACTAGTATTTAAACTAGAATTAAAATTAGAATCTCAACTAGAATTAGAAATATAATATGAAGTTGAATCCGGTATATTCACCTTAATTATATATATTTTTTAATTTCAGTGTAGAAAATAGCGGCGAATCTGAACTGAAATCCTTGCTAGAGTCTTTACTAGAATCCGAACAAGAACTGAACTACAACTGAACTAGAACTGAACTAGAATTGAAATTAGAATTTGAACCAGAATCAAAATTATAATCTGAAGTTCAATCTGGTATATTCTCCTTAAATATACATCTTTAAAAAAATCCAATTTCGGCAATAGCGACAAATCTGGACAAAAATCCTTACTAGAATCTGAACGAGAATTTCACTAGAATTGAACTAAAACTGAAAGAGAACTGAAATAGAACTGAATTGGACTAGAACTAAACTAGAAGTGATTTAAAAGTGAACTAGAACTAAAGTCGAACTGAACCAGAACTGAAATAGAAATTTTTTAAACTAGAACTGAACTAAAAATGAACTAGAAATGAACTAGAACTGTATTAGAACTTAATTAGAACTGAACTGGAACTGAACTAGTATCTGAGCTGCAATCTAAACACGAATCTAGACTTGAATTTGAACCAAAAGCTGAACTAGAAACTTAACTAGAACTGAACTTAAATCTGAATTAGAATCTGAACAAGAATCAGAACTATGAACCAGGATACGAACTTGAATCTGAATTAAAATATGAACAGGACTCTGAACTTGTATCTAAACTACAATTTTAACTAGAATCTCAACTAGAAACTGAACTAGAATCTGAACTAAGTAGAATACGAACTAGAATCTGAGCAGGAGCCTTCGACGCGATTTAGATTTCGAACTAGAATTTTAACTAGAATCTAAACTAAAACTAAACTAGAAATTGAACATAAAATTGAATCTTAACTAATACAGAACTCCATGTAATCCTTATTTAAATGTCATAATTTATATCAGGATATATTATTATCTTTAAAACTACATATTTACCTTAAAATAAAATTCACATTTATATTCTCCTCCCTTTTATCTGTAAACTATAACTAATATATTTCCCATACACTTTCTTTAGTCCTCATAAATCATGAACTTTAACAGCATTTGCATTAGTAAAATAAATTATCCCCGAACATATGCTTTACAAAAGTGAATTCATATATTTTGTTATTAGTATGCGTGAGAAAAAGATGAAATGTTTGGTTTTTAAAGTTTGTGTTGAAATTTTCCTTAGATATAAGACAGTGGAAGCAAATAAAAGGTGACAGTTATTTTGAATTGTTTTAAGACTTAATTTGGATAAGAAACTAAAATTATTGTTTAAAATATAAAATAAACTATTTTAAGTTTAATGTTTTTCAGTTTGATATACGAAGGAAATTTTAGTATAGAAAAATTAAAATATCATATTATTCTTTAGCTATTTCTTATGCCCAGAAAACCTTTATAACTAACTTTTTAACCTCTTGATATTTTCCGTCTTTTCTTTCATGGTTGAAATTTTATTATTCTTTTTTTTTACATAATTTATTTCCTGCCTTTTTTCCGTTACATTTCTCTGTAAACATTTCCCATTGTAGAATATCTCGTTGCGTTTCCAACTTTCTATTGCATGTTTGAAAAAGCATATTTAAAAAAAATGTTTAAAAACATGCAACACAAGTTGATTTGTTTAAAACCACATACTCACGCACATATACGAACCACAAAGGGTTCTAGGAAAGCGTTAACTCTCTAGATTATAATTTAAAAAAAGTTTACTCTTAGTAACAAAAAAATAACCTCAATTGAATAACAAGTATTAGAGTGCAAACTTATTTTAAATTAGATTATTTACTATAAAAACTATTAAGTTAAAAAATAAACTAAAATTAGTTTTAAATTGTAGAACAAGTGGAACTATTTTACATAACGGTGTTACGGAAAAAATTTTAATTTGAAAAAGTTCAGATCCAGTTCAGTTTAACTTTAGTTCTTGTTAAGTATTAGTTGAGTTATACTTCATTTCTAGTTCAGCTTCTAGTTCAGTTCTAGTTCAGCTTTTAGTTCAGTTCTAGTTCAGCTTCTAGTTCAGTTCTAGTTCAGCTTCTGGTTCAGTTCTAGTTTAACTTCTAGTTCAGTTCTAGTTCATCTTCTGGTTTAGTTTGAATTAAGTTGTAGTTCAGCTTCTAGTTCAGTTTTAGTTCAGCTTCTAGTTCAGTTTTAGTTCAGCTTCCAGTTCAGTTCTAGTTCAGCTTCTAGTTCAGCTTCTAGTTCAGTTCTAGTTCAGCTTCTGGTTCAGTTCTAGTTCAACTTCTAGTTCAGTTCTAATTCAGCTTCTAGTTCAGCTTCTAGTTCAGTTCTAGTTCAGTTCTGGTTCAGTTCTAGTTCAGTTCTAGTTCAGTTCTGGTTCAGTTCTAGTTCAGCTTCTAATTCAGTTCTACTTCAGTTCTAGTTCAGTTTCTAATTCAGTTCTAGTTCAGTTCTAGTTCAGTTCTAGTTCAGTTCTGGTTCAGTTCTAGTTCAGTTCTAGTTCAGTTCTACTTCAGTTCTAGTTCAGTTCTAGTTCAGTTCTGGTTCAGTTCTAGTTCAGTTCTAGTTCAGCTTCTAATTCAGTTCTACTTCAGTTCTAGTTCAGTTCTGGTTCAGTTCTAGTTCAGTTCTAGTTCAGCTTCTAATTCAGTTCTAATTCAGTTCTAGTTCAGTTCTGGTTCAGTTCTAGTTCAGTTCTAGTTCAGTTCTAGTTCAGTTCTAGTTTAGTTCCAGTTCATTTCTTATTCAATTCATTGTCTTGTGCTCCTTAGAGATTTCCAGGGTCAGGGTCCAAATTTCGATAACTGCTTTGATATAATGTTTAGGTGCTCACATGATCTCTTACACTTTTTCGGTGTTCATGAGAGGAAGTAATAAAAAAATAAATATTAGCATTTTCTACTTTTCACTGTATTTCATATTTAAACTTTTCTAAAGAAAACAACTAAATTCAAGTATAAATTTTCTTTTTCTTTAACTCATATTTTTATCTCATATTATTTGTGTTTGCTCTGCAATCCAAAAGTTGAATTTAGTTTATACTTCAATTAAAGTATTAAACTTTATTTATACAAATAAATATTTATTTAAAAGAATAAAATATATTTGACAAAAATTTGTATTAAAAGTGGAAAGAAATTTTTTAAGAAAAAAATTGTATAAATAAAAACTTTCGAAAATTTTGGACCTAAGAAAATTGGTATACAATTTTAAAGATTTTTCTTAAAAAGCTATTTTTCCTTAAAGTTACATAATTCTAGCAAAAAAAAGATCAGCGAAGTGTTTCAAAAAAGTTCCGGAAGGTATCTTATAAAGCTAAAATAGGCGTTATTCCCTATTCCATCTGGTGCTTTTTAAATTCTACTCCAAATTTTATGTGAAACTAAAATATTCCTACACTGTTTTCCTGTTCGTTTTTTACTAGTTTTGCATAATGGAGATGAAATGAAAGGACCTATAAGTGAACGCGAATTTCATTAAGAGAAATTCTTCCGGCCATATGAAATGTCATCAAGGTGTATCATGCACTTCGATTTAAATATCCTTTATTTCAAAATCTAATATTTTGTTTAGGTTAAGTTGAAAAGAGAAGTCCAACACTTTAAAGGAGGTCTCATGATGTGGGCTTCCAGAACAGAAATGCGATCAATATCTGTATTATCATGAGAATTTTGGAACGTGTATGAACTTCCTCAATACTTTTGAGATTCAGAAATCTTGAAATTGTGGAGATTGTGTTCCAATGTGGTTGAAGTGTATCTGTGTTCACTCAAGTTCATTAAGCTCAAAAAACCTTGAGTTATATAAATTTCCCCAAAGTATATTCGTAATTTCTGTAAAAGACATTGGACTATATCTTGGAGCCCTATTGCAATACACACCAGTTTATATGATTGCTCGTTTCCAGTATATCTCTGGTGTCCAGGTATCCATATTATACTTTATAATTCTTTAAGCTTTAAGCTCAGTATCTTCAATTGAAATGGCGTTATTGTAAGCTTTTCTTTTGCGTGATCTGCCTTGCCCCAAGTTAAGAACTCTATCGCTCTTTTGAGGAACGGATTTATGGTTAGGTAATCACAGGAAATTTCAGCTTTCTAGTTCTTCTATATAAAGATCCATTCTGGTCCTATTGGAGTCAACCTGTTTTTTGATATTGTGTGGTTACTCTAGAATTGTTCAACGATAGTTGGCTTTTGAGCTTATTTCAGAAGCTAGCCGGATGGACAGATTCATCTTGATTCAGTAAATAAACATCTGGTAAATAAATATTGCCACCTTTTTGGAAAATAATCCAGAACTTTGCACCTTTTTTCAGTTTAAACTAAGACAAACTTAGAAACTAAAACAAAAAAGGGCTACAAATGGTTTACAAATGTATTTCTGATTGAGTATCTCTTAAACTGTAGGAGAATACTGAAACGTGGAGATTTATAAGAACTATATTTTATCTCTTATCATCAATAAACTCTTGGCAAATTTTCAGAAGAAGCAACATGCCGGTGAAGGTAATCTTTGGAAAGCTTCCGACTACCTTCCTAATAAGATGGAAGCTTGATAACCTTTAAATCAACTCGAAGTCAACTCAGCTATAAATATTTTATATTAAAAAACCCTTTTAAAGTACTGTGGTGCGTATGATTGATATTAATAAAAGATCATTTAAAGAAAACCGTAGTTTTATTAAGAGATTTATAAAGACCTTTTAAATAGCAAATCGTTTTTTTTCGAGAGGCTCATCTTTGGAAAGTCATCCATTAATCTTATTTTTCATAGTACTGTGGTGCGTATGATTGATATTAATAAAAGATGATTTAAGAAATGCGTAATTTAGAGATTTATAAGGACCTTTTAAATAGCAAATCGTTTTGATTTTTTTTCGAGAGGCTCATCTTTGGAAAGTCATCCATTAATCCTATTTTTCAAAGTACTGGGGTGCGTGTGATTAATATTAAAGATGATTTAAAGAAAAGCGTAGTTTCATTTAGAGATTTATAAGGACTATTTAAATAGCAAATCGTTTTGATTTTTTCGAGAGGCTCATCATTGGTAGGTCATCCATTAATCCTATGTTAAGCAGGGGACCTGAAATCCCTCAAAACAAGCAAATAAGTATCTCAGCTTTAAAGATGTTACGTTTTATTAAGCGACCTTGAACAGTTGAATTTCTTTGGTGCGTATGATTGATATAAATAGAAGAATTTTTTAAGAAATCTGCTAATATTTTCCTTATTATTATAAATATAAATGCTTTTTGGAAATTAACTTTATTAAAGAAATTAATTTTAACTCATTTCCAACTTATATTCTTTTAATATGCTTAATGCGTTATTAATTTATAAAAACTTTTTCATGGATATCCAGAGGATTACATTTCCAATAATGATTTTTGTGAAATACATTATAACATTTTCTTATAATTCTCCGTCTTTTTGTATTAATAAGAAAAATATTGATTAATTTATTAGTAAGTTAATACTTGAATATGTATTAAATATTTATAAAATGTTCTCAAAAAAAAGGGAGGGGGTTAATATTTATATCTGTGTGCTGGACTACAAAATGTACATAATGTAAAGAAATTCCATAGAAAAACAATCTAGTTCACCTTATTTAATATATAACAATTTTTTAGCATTTCAAACTATTCTAACAATTTTCTCTCCTGTCATATTTGCAATTGTTTTCTATTATACCCAAGTTGTTTTAGTTGTTGTCTAAACTGAAGTGTATACTTGTAGTTGAAGTATATTTAACCATGTAAATATCTACTTACACATGCTATTACTCTTAAAATAACCCAAATGGTTGTTTATTGAACTACATAACTTAACTATTTTCGATTCATGTTTCTAGTCATGGCTCTTGAGAACTAAATAATCATTCTTTTATTTTCTTACATCGAGGGGAGCTTAACACGCTAGTGAATACTAATATGTCAAGTAAAACAAGGTTTCCCCTTGTGAGTATATGTAAGAAGGAAATGTTATCATTATTTCCTCTATGGGTAACTAAGTGACCTTTTTACTTAAAGTTGTTTTAGACAAATAATATAAAAAATAAATACAATTTAGTCTTTAATATTATAATTTAGTTTAATTATTTAAAAATCAAATAATTTACTTAAGTATGTTGTTAATGAGATAATATTTAAACTATTTGAAAGCCTCTTATGAAGGTCAATAATGGATGAAATGTATTTGAAAAACCATATAAATAAAATAATATGTAGTATATGAATATTGGCTTGGCAAATTTTGCTGAAATTTTAGCAGACTTAACCCAAATATGACTGAAAATATCATAGGCTATAAAAAATTCCTTTTGGTCCGGGGGGAGGGGTACTCCCCATACAAAGAAAAGTTCTCAATTTGGTCTCCAACTACTGTAATACTTCAATTTTTCTAAAATGCAAATTCGCAAAATTTGTACATTTTTATTTACACCAATGTAGGGTTAATTACAAGTGCTTACATATTTAATTGTTTATTCTACTTTTGTTTCATTTCTTTATTCAAAAGAGATTTTTTTTAATTGAGTAAGGAACAAGTGGACGAAATTTATATGTTATGTTATAACAATTTTACATTCATAAATATTAGTACGAAAAATTCCCTAGTTTTTCTAAGTCCAACACTGATATATTTGTTTAGCTGTAAAAAGTACTTATCTCTCACCTATTACTTTTATCATGTATGGATAAATTAAAAGAGGAAAAGAAGAGCATGAATATAGAAAAAAAAAAAGCTTTATTTTAAACTCAGCTTTACATTGAGTGAAACATAGTGAAAAGGAAGATGAAATTTTTCGTAAGCTATAATAAGTCATCTCAAGGAAAAATTCTTTCTTTTCCAATTTGGCAACGAAAGGTGAAACATTAGTGAATTTCTTATAAATTAAAACAAGAAAAAAAATTTAAAAAAAATTACAAAAGAAAATCAGCACGTGGTTTTCACTTTAATTACATATTTTTTTTAAAGTGAATTAAATTTTTATAAATTTAACGTGGAAGTATTATTGTGTGATATAACTATTGGCTGTTATTCAAGAAGAAAACGCAATATTTCAAGAAATCCATATTTCGGTATATCTGTTAAGGTTCTTACTGAGAAAGGTATTTTTATATATATTATGCATAAAACCTAATTTTAGAGTAACTATTTTCCATCAATTACCAGGAAGAATCAATCTGTACAAATTTCTACCAATTTCTTTTAATTATCTCCTGTGTGCAACTGGCCGTATGCGACCACGTGTATGCCACATGTTGGCATTACGTCAGTGGAAGTCATCACCAGGAAAGCCAAAGCCACATCATAGACATATAAAGGAATATCCAAATATTCAACCATCAGCGAAATAATATTTTACTTTCTTTATATATTACTAAATTTTTGCAAATCAATCCTACTTATACTAATCATTCCGTTTCCTAATATTATGAAGTGATTATGCAACTTAATTCTAATTATATTCAAAATTAATAACCACAAAAACCATATTATCTTATCTACCTAATAAATATGTAAAATATTTTAAAGTCTTAAAAGTAATTTAACCAATAACTAACACCTTATAAAAATAATCCAATTATGTCGCGAAAATCTAATATTGTTTCGGATTTCAAAATTATATACACTCATTGATTTATATATTTATATATTAAATTTTCAATTTTCTTATCGTAAAAATATTCATAACCTTTTTTTTCTTTAGAAAAATATCCAAAAATTAAATATTATAAAAATATATTATATATTAATCTCCCTATTAACATAATAATGATATAATATATTAGTTTTATTCCCCTATCATAATTATCATATTAAACTAATCCTTATTTTTAATTTAATTAATATAACATGACCCAATAATGAATTAATTGCAAATTTCCCTAAATTTATATTATTAACTGAATACCCTATATTAGCAAAAGCAATTTACAAAAAAAAAAATCATCATACAAATGTCATCGAGATGCAGAAGGCCTTCATGCAGCGTTGGACAATTGTTTTTGTAAGTTTCTTTTGATATTTTCATTCTTATTTTTTTTACTATAATTATAACAAAGAAATTATTACTTGAGAATTATTACCTGATATTTTTAATCTCTTATTTGTAAAAGAGAGTTTTAATATTGAAAAACATAATAAGAGAATAATAAGATGATAATTTCTTTGTTTCTAATTAACCCTAAATTGACCTAATGATCATTATTACTTTATTAAATTATTATAAATATTTTTTTATTAAATTAGTTTTAAGACATTTATATTGTTTATTAATTAGATTAATATGAATTGAAATCTTTATAAAATAAAGCTAAATTCACTTTAATATGAATTATTAGTCTTATATTGTGAAACTTTTTAAGGTCTTTGGCGAGGTAAAAGTGTGTTAGGGTTTCTTTTTATAATTAATTTTAGGCCAACAAAAGAAACACGGATGGGAGGGTATTGAGGCCCATAGCAATATCATCTAAGCTATGTTCACAGGTTCTTATTTTATAATAATTAAGGAAGTATTTATTTATGTATTTAAAGGGCAATCCAAACGCATGTTAATTTTTATATTTGTAATATAATAGAAGGTATACAGGAACAAGATCCCTGCCCACCACTGCCGAACTAGCTAGTTAGCAAGAACATGCGTGCCGTTCCTAGTTATCCCTTGAAAACATGGACTTGTTAATTTCATTCTTTTCATTATTTTTTTATCTTATCGATATACCTATATTTCTTAACAACTCTAGGAAAAGGAGCAAATTTTGAAAGGAAATTATTAAACAAGGTTCTTAAAAATGTTTCTCTGCTAAAGGGAACACAAAGACCTAATTTTATATATAGTTTTATATAAGAAACATATTATCACATTACACTACTTTCTCAAAGAACTATTTTACTGAACAAAATATAGGATGGACCAGGACCATAGGGAGGGGTATACCCCACACAAAACAATTATTGATTAATGAAGATCAAAAGAACTATAAGAGAGAGAGAGAGAGAGTTTTCAAATAAGGCCATAATCACTTTCTCAAGGATCAGCTTTATAGGACCACAGGGAGAGGTATCTCTCATACCAATAAAATATTGGTTATCGAATATTTAAATTTGATTTTAATTACTTTCTCAAGGAACTGTTTTATGGAACAAAATATAGAAAAGTTAGGTTCAAAGGAAGGGATAACTCCCATGCTATTAACTGTGGAAATATTATAGCTAGAGTTTAAAAAAATAGTTCCAATCACTTCTTTAACACCATAGTACTGTTCATGAAACTTGTGCAGTTGGCATTCTTAAATTTAGCCCCAATAATTTTCCAATAAAACTGTTTTTCGTGAGAAAATGGAAAGTAGATACGGTCATACAAAGAATAAAGAGCTGACTCTATATTTACCTATGAAACGGATTTATTGAAAAATTTAAGACTGGATAGTCAGAGAGATTTTATAAAATCTCCATTTTATGAAATTTTCGAAACTTCGTTATTTGTGAAACTTCTTGCGAGTCCTAGGACTGAGGAGAATTTTTATGCAGCAAAGCACACCGGGTAATAGCCAGCAAATAGATAAAAATTACAAGAGACAAAAATGTTATGTTATGTCCCATATCTTCAATACTCTCCACTACATGTGTGCGTTAAATTTTTACACACTTATAATCAATGTGATACAAGGTTATATAGACATTATGGGGTTTTGGAGGATTCCATCCTGATGTTACACACGGAATGACAAAGTGTTGGTTTAGGCTATAATATTATATTCGGCTACGCACAGTGATCCAAAAACGATTTTTATACTCTTAACCACCACAAGTGGTAGAGCAGGTATACTAACTTTGTCATTCATATATTCTTGCATCAAATAAAAATCAGAATGGACTCAGCCATGTTCGTCTGTCTATCCGTTGCTGACATGCTCACATCCACAATAATTGGCAGAGGGCAATGAAATTTAATTTTTTTTGCTTTAGAATTAATTACTTTGCTCTGAACTGTACTGTAAGAAATCCTGCGAAAACACTTTCTCCTCTAGTCCTATCGGGATTTCTAAATTTCTTTTGCTTTTTGAGTGGAAAGAATGTCTATGGATTAAATTTAAAAAAAAAATACCGCTTAGATTTGTAAAACGAGTAATTTGCTAAAAAATCAGTTTTTCACAGAAGTTTTCCCCAGTTTGAAATTTTGGGTATTTGTTGAGAAAAAAGTGGGAATATTTTTATAGTCCTACATTAAGAATATCTTCGTCGCCCTCCCGTCTGTCCATCTGTTTGTTCGGATGGTAAATTTTGAGATATCTTGCTGAAATTTGGTACAAAATCAAATTTTTAATGGATGTGCCAAATTATATGAGGGTCGGTTTATTGCTTCTCATAGATCCCATACAAGCAATTGTTATGCTTCGACCAAATTTGCTGTGCTAAAATTGAAAAACGAAGTTGCTTTGTTAAAATAGACAATCAAGGTCCAGATTGGTGTTACGAAATTCCAAAATACCAACGAAGTTATTATGTCAAAGTTGCAATATACGAAACAATCAGTCGAAGTTGCTGTGGAAAGTAATTCTCAGATGATTGTAAAAGTTCCAAGTGACATTGAAATATTGTCTTATCGAAATTAAATAGAATCAATCAAAATTAAAATACTTATTTCAAATCTTTTATGAACTAAATGAGAATTATTATTTGAAATTGGTTACTGAATAATTAAATATATTGATGCAGTTGTGTCAACGAATGAGAGGAATAATATATAAAAATGAAACCGCTTATAGAGTCCTCAACTACCAAAGCGTTTTTGTTTAAATGTTTACAGAATGCTCCCAATACATCCCATATGCTGTACAAATTTTTAGTAGGATCAGAAGGAGAGGTATATAAATATTTAAGTCACAAAGTATTATAGCGAGAGGTTTAAAATGTGTTTCCAGTAACTTTTTCAATGAACTAATTTTATGGAAAAAATGTGGGACTGATAGCATCAGGAGAAGAGATTGCATCCATAGAAAAAGATATTAATTATCGATTATCTCTAGAATGATAACAGCAAGAGTTTAACAAATTCAGTGAGCGAGAGCTTAAAATTTTAGTTTCTTAAAAAAATGCTGTGGTTAAAAATATAAGGTAGATATGACCAAGGAGGGAGATACCCTCTTTACAACAGGGAATATTAATTGACAAATATCTAAAGATTTTTACAGCTAAATTTTCTAAATGTAGACTTAACCATAAACCCAATTTCTATGGTAAAAACCTTGGAATTTGGCCAAAACTCAATTTCGTATATCAGAAAGTACAACAGAAGAAGGACATTCCCTATCAGCAGTACCAAAACTTTTGGAGTTTAAAATCAAAAACAAGCTAATACTACTACAACAGTGAAGTTTGCTAGCCTTATTAAGAGTTTGAAATATTTAGTGCTGAATTTCGGCAAGAAAAATTGCTGATACACGGACAAACTGCATCATGATGCATCAGAAATCATGCAAGAATCAGTATGATGGATCGATAACGATAATGGTATTTCGGGATATAAACCTTTAAAATTTTTCCTTTATATGGTTTATAACCTACAACTAACAGTTGTTTAATTGTAATTGGTATTCGTCCCCCCGGTTCGTACAATTCCCCAGTTGTTTATCAAAAACGTGTAACTTATCTTAATACCGCAACTTTAACGTTTGTTTTATGAAAAGGAAGATAATTAATGTTTACACTTTCACAGGATCATTTACACTATAATTATCGAATACTTTATATATATTATTACGTATTCGCCACATTGACTTCTAACCATAATTTGAGGTTTATTTTAGTTAAAATGTGTGAAATTAAGAGCAAAAAAGGAACATTTTAAGGATTGAATTTAAATTTTTCCTTTTTGTTGACTGTCTTGAGGAAATATTTTCATTTAACATCTTTTAGTCAGAAACTAAACATTTCCATTATAAACACACACACACACACACTTATATAGGTATAAATCCAACAGGGGATTTAATATTATTTACATACATCAATATTATATTCCTTAGGGATTTTTTTCTTCTTAAATTTAGTCGTATTCTATTATATACTTTTCTATTAAAATTTGATTATATTTTGATTAATTACATAGAATAAGAGAGAAAACTTAAATCTAACCAAAAAAATATACGTTTAAGCTTTTTTGGACGTATATTGATTTAGATTCAATTTACAAATACAAATATTTATTTTACAAAGAGAGGAGGGGGGCGTTTTGTAATTGATATGAGATTACTTTTTTTTGATTTATCGTATATTTATAAAGTATTTACATAGCATTTGGGGAGGAAATGAATGGTTTTATCCCCTTTTCACAGTGAGGCAGAAGAAAATAAATTTAACTTAAATTCAAAAACTTTTAAAAGGCATGATGGATTTTTATAAATTAAATACGCTGTCACAGAGGAAGAGTATATCCTTAAAATTGTAGAAGAAAGATGTCATAGCTTGTCTGTAAGTGGAGATATGAAGGCTTAAAGTAGGATATCTCTAGAAATATTTCAGCTGGTAAAATATTTCAAGTTAGTGGTAACTGATTTTGAGAGCTTAATTTAATATTATAGATTAAGTTATAGAAGTCTTCTTCCAAAATTGCAAGGATACACTCCTTTACTATGTCTATGCTTATCCAGCCATTTAAAGGTTAAAAAAGATCATGCCAGAATTTTTTCTATGGCCACTAACAAATTATAACATTTTCCACCAATATTCATTAATTCTGCCCCACTGTTCACATCTATTTTAACTCAAACTTACCTGTCATGTTGGGGATGGGACTGTTGCTGCTGCTGTTGTTGTTGTTGGTGGTGGTGGTGTTGTTCATTTTTTATTGATTGCTCTTTTGCTGTTTTCTCTAGGTGATGAACATCTTTATCTTGTATTACAATATCCTTGTCCTTTTCTCTTATGATTTCACCATCTGTTTTCTTAACCTTGTCCTTATCCTTGTCAACAATTTTATCCTTATTTTCGGTCATAATGAAAGTGTCAGTTGCTGCCTTTTTTGTTGTTTATATAGTATTTTAAAGAGCTTAAGTTAAAGTTTACTTTTTTTGCTATAACTTTAGCTCTTAATAAAAAGTATTTAATTAACAAATGTTAATTTATTTGAGGACTTAATTTAAAATTCATCCTTTTCTTTTGGTTGAATTCTATTGCAGAGACTAAAAAGAGAGCAACAAAGAAAAAGTAAATTTTTGATTAAAAGTTTTGGGTTTAATGATTATCAATTCATCATTATGATCAAAAAGTGATTAAATAATTATACAGTTTTATTTGTTGAAGGATTTAAAGGATATTCTTAAGGGGTTTGTTGTCCTTTTAAGGCTTCAGTAGTGTTAATTAGCAGAATGACAAAAATGTATGGTTTCCTTTCCTTCATTTTTAATATTTTTTTCCAAATTTTTTGCTATCACGTATTTGCTTTCTTTTTGCTGTAATAACCTTTGATGACACGTCCTTTACAAAAATCAGGTGTTGAACAGAAATTTATTTTTTCACAACATTTTTTTAAAGAAAAAGTCTATTGTTTCACTGTCATGTTATTTATGACAGTATCTCGCTAGGAGCTTACAAATTATAAAACAAAATGCCGCAGGAGTTCATAAGAAGGACAATTTGTCTTTATGAAAATTAAAAAAAAAAAAATATTGAAAGGAAGAAATTTCAACAGCATTTTAAATTAATATTCTTGGAGTGTTTTCCAATTGTTTTGAAGAAGGATATGCCCCTATTGGATTCTGGAATGTGGTCGTACAAAATAGGTCACTTTGAGAACATTTTTTTTAAAGCAAATTTTTATTTGTAAGATCCCATTTAAAGGTGTTTTGCATTTTTTATTTTTAGAGTGCAGTTTTCTGTTTTCAATGGGTTTTTATTTATTATTACTTTAATGGCTTTTGAAGGTAGTAAATTCACTTAACTCTTAAGTGCTTTATTTATGGTCTTTATTGCTTTTGAGTGTTTCTTTTGTTGTTGCAGTGTAACTTGTTATCACGTTCCGCTACACGGAATAGACTTTATAAGGACCTTTTTGTGTAGTTAAGTTGTTTACTGTAATCAATATCTAAGAACGAGAGAGGGGGGTACTCCCCTGATCCTGAGAGGAGCTAAACACTTATGTACATTATTATGTAAAGAATTATCCTTAATGTAGTATTATGATAATATTCCCACTTTTATATTAAAAAAATCCCAAAAAATTCCAATCCGAGAAAAACTTGTTTAAAAATTTCTCATTTTTCAGTAAATTGCTCATCCTGCCGTTAGAGGTGGCTTAATCCATTACAAAAGCTAATAAATATGATTATATAATCAAAAAAATATATAAATATGTAAATAAGGAAATTCCGATAGGCTAGCGGGAAAATTATTTCCCCTTATGTCTTTGGATTTGCCTCATATACACTGATGTTGGAAATTCTTTCAGAATTAAGAAAAATTTGTATAGTCTAGTGGAAAATATTTGATTTTAAAGTGAAAAATGTTCTAACATTTTTTTAAAAAATCCAATTTTTTTTTTAAATTTATTTTTCAAAAAAATATATCTTTTCCATTGAATCCTCATAGGTATATGGTTCTTGGCAAAAATTATTTAGAATTTTGTACATAATTCAAACAATATTTTAGAATTTATTTTTTAGCCGAAATGGAGTCCAGTAAGTTCAATTAACTGAAAAGGAGACCAGTCCAAAAAAGGGACAATATTTTTATAATATTTCTTATAGTGTAAGAGATATCCCACCCATGTAAGCATATTTTTGTAAAAAAATTATCAGGGCTAAATACATATAAAATGATAAAAAATGTCTGCTATTTGGTGATTTACTTCCCAACCCTAAGACCTACTTGAAACATGTCACATCCAGATAAAATGGAAAATAAGTTATAAGGTGTTAACGACCGATATCTAGACTTAAAAACTAAATGGATTAAAAAAATTACAATAATATATCAAAAGTCGGTTCAGATATTATGCTCAAATAATAACTGTGTTCAACTAAGCTCAAGAAATCACCCATGAACACAAAGTTCATGGGTGATTTCGGTACAAACAGTGGAAGTGAAAACAAAGATCTCGGCACTGAATAATCAAATTCTGTCAAAACTTTCAACTCGTATTTGTCTTCCTGTGTAAGTGAATACACAGGAATTCACGTAATTAAATAAACCGTAGATGTGGGAGTTGAGGATGAAAAAGTATTTTACCAGATGTCAGAAACAGAAAAGTCACTTGGAAATGACTATAAAGAAAAGAGATGAAAGGAAATACGTGCTTTGAAATGTAATTTGAATTCAAATTCAACGGTTTGTAATGATTTTCTTTATAAAATAAACTGAGGTAATTTTTCTCTTTATTAGATAAAAAATAAATAATAATTTAAAAATCTTTACAGAAATTTTGAGAATAAATTTCTTTTTATGGAAATTTTTTGGAACAAATTTCTTTTTATGGAAATTTTTTAGAACAAATTTCTTTTTATGGAAATTTTTTAGAATAAATTTCTTTTATGGAAATTTTGTAGAACACATTTCTTTTTATGGAAATTTTTTAGAACAAATTTCTTTTTAATGAAATTTTTTAGAACAAATTTCTTTTTATGGAAATTTTTTTAGAACAAATTTCTTTTTGTTAAAATTTTTTAGAACACATTTCTTTTTATGGAAATTTTTTAGAACAAATTTCTTTTTATGGAAATTTTCTAGAACAAATTTCTTTTTATGGAAATTTTTTTCAACAAATTTCATTTAATGGAAATTTTTTAAAACAAATTTCTCTTATAGAAATTTGAGAACAAATTTTTTATAGAAATTTTTTTATAACAAATTTCTTATTATCGAAATTTTTTAGAACAAATTTCTTATTATCGAAATTTTTTAGAACAAATTTCTTTTTATTGGAATTTTTAGAACAAATTTCTTTTTATGGAAATTTTTTGGAACAAATTTCTTTTTATGGAAATATTTTACAACAAATTTCTTTTTATGGAAATTTTTAGAAAAAATTCTTTTATGGAAATTTTTTATAACAAATTTCTTATTATGAAAATTTTTTAGAATAAATTTCTTTTTATAGTAATTTTTAGAACAATTTTCTTTTTATGGAAATTTTTTAGAATAAATTTCTTTTTATAGTAATTTTTTAGAACAAATTTTTCTTTATAGAAAATTTGAAACAAAATTTCACTTTATTGAAAATTTTATATAAAATTTCATTTTACAGAAATTTTTAGACCAAATTTCTTTTTATAGAAATTTGAGATAAAATTTTACTTTACAGAAGTTTTGAGTACAAATTTCCTTTTATAGAAAATTTAATATCGAGTTTCTCTTTTTAGAAAATTTGAGATCAAATTTGTCCTTACAGAAAATTTGAGATTAATTCTCTCGTTAAAGAAAATTTGATATCAAATTTCTCGTTATTCATTTATTTACCAAACGGATCACTGGAATACTACCATCAGGGAAACCACATTGAAATAAAAGAAATATTTTTTCTACGCTTACAAAGGACGATGTTTGAGTGAGTTCTTGAGATTTAAAAGCCATTGAATTGGACACGTTTGATACTACAAGATTTAGAAACCTGCAAACCGCATAAGATGGGTAAAGGAGAATGAAATTAAGTATTAGCAATTTTTGCTGTATCAATTATGTTATCAGGCAATGTTCTTTATCCTGAATTGCTGCAATTGTTCAGATAAAAATGTTATTCTTCTTTTAATCGCTTATCTTGAAAAGGACAACTTTGCACTCACTTATACACGTGCCGTATATTTTGCATTCGTTAGTTTTTGACATGACAAGTTAATATAAATTTGTTTCACACAAAATATCAATTTGTACCTTCATTTTTATACCCTCCACCATTACAAGTGGTGAAGAGGATATATTAACTTTGTCATTTCGTGTGAAACGTTAAGAAGGAATTATCTCAGACCCCATAAATTATGTATGTTCTTGTATCAATCACAATCTGAGTCGATGTTGCTATGTCTGACTGTCTATTGTTGGTACGCTTACATCCACAAAAATTGACTTTTGGCCTGAGTATTCACTATAGTTCTGAGAGGTTTCCGATTTTTTATGACTCATTATATGTTTCAGCGTTATATTTTAGAAACGCTTTTATATTAAGTATACGTTTGCGTGTGTATGTGTGTGTATATGTATATCTACTGAAACTTTGGCATTAACTTTACACGCATTTGTGATGGAGGGTATTGATGATTCGGCATAGAGAATATATTTCTTACTTGTTCGTGTTCCTTTTATTCTTTTCTTTATTTTCGCAAACATTGTGAACAAATGTTTATTTGAAATGTTTGCTTTTATTCCCCAGATGTAAAGATTTGTTGAAACATATAAAAATATAACACAAGATGAATTGAAAAAGATTTTTATATCAGACTGAAAAAAAATTTGATAACATCAGGTCAGAATATCACTTATAATATGGAAATTGATAAAGGTCTTGTTATGAAGTTTCCAAAAGTTTTCTAAACTATGCTATGTCCGTCTGTCTGTTTTATTGTTGGCATGCTCACATCCACAATAATTTACAGACCTCAATGAAATTTGGCCTTAGTAAAGTCCTTTGTAACCTATACCACCATAGGTAATGGGGGTAGTTTGAGTTTTTGCAGACATTTGTAACGGACAGAAAAATAGTCCTACCATCGTTTTTAAATATACCGTTCGACTCAGAATTACTTCCAGAGTCGATATAAGCATGTACGTCCGTCCTTCTGGCTCTTCATGTAAAGCTAGTTGTGCAGGTCGTAGTTTTGAAGTTATCTTAATGAAATTTGCCACGAGTAATTACTTTGGCCCAAGGACGATGCCTATTGAAATTGATTAAGATTAGTCTCCTATTTCATATAAGTCCCATATAAATGTCCCCCCCAGTAATGAAGTTTTTAACCCATAAAATTCCTAAATGTAAATTTTAATTATTTGAGCCAAATTTTGCAAAACTAAATTCTTTTATATTCTAAAACAATGTGCCACTTCATACGAGGATCGGTTCATTATTTCTTATGAGTCCCATATAATCACCCTTCCAAATATCACTTTCGAACTCATAAATCGTACATATACGCGGGTATTTTTAAAATATTTTGTCATATATGAGATAAATATAAGAGAAACGAGGGTCGGTACATAATTTTTAATTTTTTCTTAATTCTACAGATAAAATTTAAAACGCATGAATTTTTGCATAATGAAGAAAGCAAATTATACGATGGTCGTTTATAAATTTTTCGTAGCTGACATTTACAATCAACAATGTGGTGTAGGGTATTAAATAGTCGGACTTGACTGACTATAACATTTTTACTTTTTTTGCTTTTGATTTATTAATAACATGTGTTGTTTTACTCGCAATAACCTTATGACCTTTTAATAATTGAATTTGACCTGAAATATTATCTTAATATTTAATTTCGACCAAAACTTTAGTGTATTCGATTGAATTTTATTTTATTAATATTTATTGAATTAAACGTTTCTTTTTTCCAAAAAAAAGGACTTAACATACGTGAAACCCACACACATACACACACAATACATTAAATATGGAATAAAAAGTAAAAGCACAAAAAGTAAAATCTTAAATAAAAATTGAAAAACTTTTTTCTTCAAAATCATGTATTTATGTGTAAAAAATAAAATATTTCAAATACATACACACTAACAACAAAATCAACAAGAAAAAAATTTATCGATATATACACAAACACGGCCACATCGTTTTGCTACATACAATGTCGTATTGAGGTTTACAGAGTACAGTGGTTCCAAAGGGATTATTTGGGAAAAAAATTCTGTTCTTTTAGAACCATTAGAGATATTTTGATAAAATTTAATACAGTTATCGCAGAGATGCTTTTATGTATACTAGCAGACCTGCAGGCCTTAAGCTGGTCAACGGTTGTAGTGTCTGGTCTATCAAAATTGGGCATCTACAGGGTGCATGGAGTTCCAAAAGATATTTTATGAATAATTTTTGTAACATTGGAACCGTTGGAAATATCTAAATCAAATTTTCACAATTAAATTGCTCCTAAATTAATTTAGAGAATTATGCCCTCCCAGCTAGTAGCGGGTGGTCTCTATTATGTTGGTTTTTTAAATTGCCAAATATTTACTTACGAATTGAGACAAAAGAAATGCAGATAGTCCCTGACGATCTCTGTAAAAATATTTTTACATGAGTAGGTTTTGACTAACAGTTTTGGAGATATTTAAGGTCGAAATAATTTTACGTATTGTACGTTTGTAATCACATGTAGTAAAGAAGGGTACTCTTTGTCATTTTGTGCGTAGCGTCATGAAGGAATCATCTAAGGACCCCAAATAAGTATATATATTCTTGCATCATAACAAAATCTGAGTTGTTTTAGCTGCGTACGTTTATCTGTCTGTTGGAAACATTCCCACACCTTCAAATTCAACGAAATATAGCCAGATATATACTGTTATTTGAGACAACCTTTAATTTCACATTTCAAGCCATTTTTAATATATGTAACTAATCTGACAACGACCAGTATTTATTTCTATAGGTCCCGCACCTGTGTCCTTCCCAATTCCAAGTTTTGTGAATTGAGCAAAATTTCAATAGGAATCCAATATAAAATTTTAATAAAGTGGACTCCAACATTGTAGAATCTCTAGGGACTGACATATTAGCATTAAAAAATGATAAATTGTCCTCTTAACCCACATATTAACTTGTGTATCTTTTTGGATCTGTTGGTTTAAAACTTTTACATTTTATTCCTTCTGTATTTCTTAAGCAGAGGAACTAACTTTATTAAATATAACTTTTCAGGTTCAGGAGGATTTCGAAAACTTTTGCTATCTAAAAAAAGCTTAATATGTGAAATTGACAAGAAAATATAGGATTTATATCTGTTTGCACCCGTCTGTTTTCCATATTTGTGTGATGAGTTCCACTAATGAGTTTCATTATTTAAAAGTGTTAATACAGGAGACAAGATTAGGGTTGGTCTGTCGAAAATATTTGATGGAATCTATTTATAAATTATAATCATACAATATTTTATTTTCTTACATCATAGAGCCATTGAATACATTATAGAAAAGGACATTTGGTCCCGTTGAATTAAAGTCGGGTGATGTTGTGCAGCTTTTTTCCACTTCAATGTTAATAATAGAAGTTATAATTACACCGTATTTTAGAGTTGAAAATCGTATTCCCCTCTTTCCTATTTTAACTTTACTATTGATTCTGAAAATAATTTAAGATTGAATTTGCTCAGAGGAGGGGTTTTAATCTCCTCGATTTAGCTCAGTTTTAAGAACCAAAAAGCAAATTAGATCTTTTTTTATAAATTATGTTTAAGTTATAATTTTTTTATTAGAAATTTTAGAAAAATGTTTCTTCTGAAATCGGTCTTCCTACTGAATCGATATTGCCGAGTTTTAATAGCAAATCTAAGATGAATATAACGATTCATTGTAGTGAATGTGAAAATGCTTTTCAGACATACACACTGTAATTCAAATGAAAGATCAAATGTAACTTCTGAACATCTTAACCGTTTAAATTTCACAAAGCGATAGCAGAGGTATAAGTGAGTTTAAATTTTAAGCTTATAGACCTAACGGAGCTGGTTCTTAGATCTCCAAATTTGGACATCTTGGATTATAAAAGAATTTAATTTTTTATAGATTTTTATATCAACTAGTGAATGAAATTATTTCCGTTTATTTTCTTGAAAGTTATTTTACCATAAACAGGTGTTCAAAAAACGGAGCGAATTCATTCATATTCACTGTTAAGTTATTCACCGACCACTTCGCTTGTGATTCAGTTAACTTAAAGAATGAATTCTACTTATCCTGACAAGCATCACTCCATCACAACATATTTCTTAAATAAAAACCACTGTGCATTATATTGTTAAAGTTTATTAGCCGGAGGTGCAACACAGACATTTTTCTCTACAACATGTTTAATTTATTGGAAGGTCTCTCCACCATCACAAGTGGTGAAGAGGGTATATTTACTTTGTCATTATGTGCGTAATGCTAAAGGGAATCATCTCTGAGCCTCATAATGTGTATATATATTGTAGCATCATATCGAAATTTCCTTCTGTATGTCCGTCTATCTGTCTGTCTGTCCGTCTGTCTGTCTGTCTGTCCGTCTGTCTGTCTGTCCGTCTATCTGTCTGAATGTATGTTTGTAGTTGGCACGCTCACATCCACAATAATTGACAGAGCTCAATGAAACTTGGTTTAAGTATTTGTTATAGTCCTGAAAAGTTTCACATTTAAAATAAGCAACAAAATCGGTTTTGTATATAAAAAGATATAGACAGATATCTGAGTCATATTCAAAGTTCAAGCAATAATTTTTCCTAAAATTTTCAATTATAAATCGACAAATTAGAAATAAATTTTGCCGTAGTATCAGTCTATATATCTTTTATTACCATTTCAAAAATTTTCCAAATCGGTACAGAAAGAAAGTTATAGCCAAAAATATAACTAATTTTATTACCGATTAAGTGTTACATGTTATATTTCAAAAATTTATATATATCGTCTGTAATCGTATGTGTGAATTTGTATGCATGACAAAAAACGTATTTCTTCACACGCATTGTGGTGGAGGGGAAGTGAAGAGTCGAGTATTGTATTCTTAGTTTTACTGTTTTTTTTTTTTACAGGAATTGAAAATTATAACATAATAGAAAAATTTAACATAAAATTCATAAAATTCTAAAAAAAATAGAATGTAAAAGAGAAATTTATATTAAAAAATTTACTTTTTCATATTCCGCTTTTAAATGTTCCTTTATTTAAA
>PYHX02000495.1:82278026-82313385 GCA_004302925.2 Cochliomyia hominivorax | reverse complement strand
AACAAATTTCTTTTTATGCAAATTTTTTTATGGAAACAAATTTCTTTTTATGGAAACTTTTTAGAAAAATTACTTTTTATGGAAATTTTAAAACAATTTCTTTTTTTGCAAAATTTTTTTAGAACAATTTTTCTCTATAGAAATTTTTAAAACAAAATTTCACTTTATTGAAATTTGATATAAAATTTTTTTTCAAAATTTTTAGACCAAATTTATTTTTATAGAAAATTGAAAATTTCTCTTACAGAATTTTGAGTAAAAATTTCTTTTATAAAAATTTGTTATATAGTTTCACTTTTGAATTTGAGATCAAATTTGTCCTTACAGAAATTTTGAATCAATTCCTTTTTATTATTTTTTGATATCAAATTTATCGTTATATAAAAATTTGATGTCAAATTTCACTTTGACACAAAAAAATCTTTTTTCTACGCTTACAAAGGACGACGTTTGAGTGAGTTCTTGAGGTTTAAAGCCAGTGACTTGAACACGTTTCATATTACAAGATTTAGAACCTGCAAACGGCGTAAGATTGGATAAAGAAGAATGAACTTTTGCTGCACCCAATTATTTTATCAGTTAATGTACTTAGTTTCTGAATTGCTGCAATTGATTCAGATAAATGTTTTCTTCTTTTAATCGCTTATCTTGAAAAGGACAACTTTGCACTCACTTATTACACGTGCCGTATATTTGCATTCGTTAGTTTTGACATGACAGTTAATATAAATTTGTTTCACACAAAATATCAATTTGTACTTCATTTTTATATCCTCCAACATCAACGAGTGGTGAAAAAGGATATATTAACTTTGTCATTTCGTGTGAAACGTTAGAAGGATTTCTCTCAGACTTTATAAAGTATGTATGTTCTTGTATCAAATCAAAATCTGAGTCGATTTTGCTGTATCCATCTCTCTGTGGTTAGCACGCTCACATTCACTAAAATTGACAGAGCTTAATTGAAATTTGGCCTGAGTATTCACTATAGTTCTGAGAGGTTTCCGATTTTTTATGACTCATTATTGTGTTTTAGCGTTATATTTTAGAAACGCTTTATATTAAGTATACGTTTGCGAGTGTATGTGTGTGTATATGTATATCTACTGAACCTTTGGCATTAACTTTACACGCATTTGTGATGGAGTGGGGTATTAAAAATTCGGCATAGCTGAATATAGCATTCTTACTCATTCGTGTTCCTTTTATTCTTTTCTTTTTTTATTTTCGCAGACATTGTGAGCAAATGTTTTATGTGAAATGTTTGCTTTTATTCCCAGATGTAAAGATTTGTTGAAAAATATAAAAATTTAAATACAAGATGAATTTGAAAAGATTTATATATCAGACTGAAAATATTTGATATTTTTACATCGGTCAGAATATCTCACTTTATATATGGAAATTGATAAAGGTCTTGTTATGAAGTTTCCAAAAGTTTCTATACCCACCATCCAACAAGTGGTGAAGAGGGTATTTAAACTTTGTCATTTCATGTTTTGTAAAGTAAAGCAGGAATTATCTCGTTTTACATAAAGTATATATATTCTTGAATTAATCAAAATCTGAGACGATATAGCTATGTCCGCCTGTCTGTTTTATTGTTGGCATGCTCACATTCACAATAATTTACAGACCTTAATGAAATTTGTCCTTAGTATTTATACTAAGTCTTGAGAGGTTTTCTATTTTAAAAAATTGTGTTGTATGTGTTTATGAGTATATGTGTAAGTGTATATGTACGAAATATATCATATTTACTTCACACTTTGTGATGGAACGTATTGGAGATACGACAGAGCCGATGTAGCATTATTATTTCTTTCTTGTAACCAACACACCATAGGTAATGGGGGTATTTTGAGTTTTTGCAGAGATTTGTAACGGGCAGAAAAAATAGTCCTACATCGTTTTTAAATATACCGTTCGACTCAGAATTACTTCCAGAGTCGATATAAGCATGTAGGTTTCATCCGTCCGGTAGTTTTGAAGTTATCTTTGTGAAATTTGACACGAGTTATTACTTTGGCCCAAGGACGATGCCTATTGAAATTGATTAAGATTAGTCTCCTATTTCATATAAGTCCCATATAAATGTCCCCCCAGTAATGAAGTTTTTAACCCATAAAATTCCTAAATGTAAATTTTAACGATTTGAGCCAAATTTTGCAAAACTAAATTGTATTATATTCTAAAACGATGTGCCACTTCATACGAGGATCGGTTCATTATTTCTTATGAGTCCCATATAATCACCCTTCCAAATATCACTTTGGAACTCATAAATCGCACATATACGCGGGTATTGTAAGATATTTTGTCATATATGAGATGTATATAAGAGAAACGAGGGTCGGTACATAATTTTTTATTTTTTTAATTTCCACATAAATCTACAGAAAAAAAATTAAAACGCATGATTTTTTGCATAATGAATAAAGCAAATTATACGAGGGTCGTTTATAAATTTTTGGTAGCTGACATTTACAATTAACAATGTGGTGTAGGGTATTAAATAGTCGGACTTGACTGACTATATTATTTTTTTATTATTTTTTTTTGCTTTTGATTTATTAACAACATGTGTTGTTTTACTCGCAATAACCTTATGACCTTTTAATAATTGAATTTGACCTGAAATATTATCTTAATATTTAATTTCGACCAAAACTTTAGTGTATTTGTTTCATTTTCATAATATCGATTGAATTTTATTTTATTAATATTTATTGAATTAAACGTTTCTTTTTTTTTTTTCAAAAAAAAGGGACTTAACATATGTGAAACCCACACACATACACACATTATATTAAATATGGAATAAAAAAGTAAAAGCACAAAAAGTAAAATCTTAAATAAAAATTGAAAAAACTTTTTCTTCAAAATCATGTATTTATGTGTAAAAAATAAAATATTTCAAATACATACACACTAACAACAAAATCAACAAGAAAAAATTATCGATGTATACCACAACACGGCCACATCGTTTTGCCTACATACAATGTCATATTGAGGTTTACAGAGTACAGTGGTTCCAAAGGATTATTTGGGAAAAAAATTCTGTTCTTTTAGAACCATTAGAGATATTTTGATAAAATTTAATACAGTTATCGCAGAGATGCTTTTATGTATACTAGCAGACCTGCAGGCCTTAAGCTGGTCAACGGTGTAGTGTCTGGTCTATCAAATTGGGCATCTACAGGGTGCATGGAGTTCCAAAAGATATTTTATGAATAATTTTTGTAACATTGGAACCGTTAGAAATATCTAAATCAAATTTTCACAATTAAATTGCTCCTAAATTAATTTAGAGAATTATGCCCTCCCAGCTAGTAGCGGGTGGTCTCTATTATGTTGGTTTTTTAAATTGCCAAATATTTACTTACGAATTGAGACAAAAGAAATGCAGATAGTCCCTGACGATCTCTGTAAAAATATTCTTACATGAGTAGGAGTAGGTAGGCAGTTTTAGAGATATTTAAGTCGAAATAATTTTTACGCATTTGTACGTTTGTAATCACATGTAGTAAAGAAGGGTACTCTTTGTCATTTTGTGCGTAGCGTCATGAAGGAATCATCTAAGACCCCAAATAAGTATATATATTCTTGCATCATAACAAAATCTGAGTTGTTTTAGCTGCGTACGTTTATCTGTCTGCTGGAAACATTCCACACCTTCAATTCAACCGAAATATAGCCAGATATATACTGTTATTTGAGACAACCTTTAATTTCACATTTCAAGCCATTTTTAATATATGTAACTAATCTGACAACGACCAGTATTTATTTCTATAGGTCCCGCACCTGTGTCCTTCCCAATTCCATGTTTTGTGAATTGAGCAAAATTTCAATAGGAATCCAATATAAATTTTAATAAATTTGACTCCAACATTGAAGAATCTATAGGGACTGACATATTAGCATTAAAAAATGTTAAATTGTCCTCAAAAACCCACATATTAACTTGTATATCTTTTTGGATCTGTTGGTTTAAAACTTTTAGATTTTATTCCTTCTGTATTTCTTAAGCAGAGGAACTAACTTTATTAAATAGAACTTTTCAGATTCAGGAGGATTTTCGAAAACTTTTGCTATCTAAAAAAGCTTAATATGTGAAATTGACAAAAAATATAGAATTTATATCTGTTTTGCACCCGTCTGTTTTCCATATTTGTGTGATAAGTTCCACTAATGAGTTTCATTATTTAAAAGTGTTAATACAGGAGACAAGATTAGGGTTGGTCTGTCGAAAAGATTTGATGGAATCTATTTATAAATTATAATCATACAATATTTTATTTTCTTACATCATAGAGCCATTGAATACATTATAGACAAGGAAATTTGGTCCAGTTCAATTAAGTCGGGAGATGTTTGCAGCTATTTTCCACTTCAATGTCAATAAAAGTAGTTATAATTACACAGTATTTTAGAGTTGAAAATCGTATTCCCCTCTTCTTTCCTATTTAACTTTACTATTGATTCTGAAAATAATTTAAGAATGAATTTGCTTAGGGGAGGGGTTTTAATCTCCTCGATTTAGCTCAGTTTTTAGAACCAAAAAGCAAATTAGATCTTTTTTTCATAAATTATGTTTAAGTTATAATTTTTTTATTAAAAATTTCAGAAGAATTTTCCTTCTGAAATCGGTCTATAAAAGTCTTCTACTGAATCGATGTTGCCGAATTTTAATAGTAAATCGAAGATGAATATAGTAAACATCTAGGCAAATAGCGTTAGAATCGATTCATTACTGTGTCAGAGAGACACACTGTGATTCATATGAAAGATCAAGCGTAACTTTTGAACATCTTAACCAATTAAATTTCACAAAGCGATAGCAGAGGTATAAAGCTTAGAGACCAAACGGAAGCTGGTTCACAGAGCTCCAAATTTGGACATCTTGGATTATAAAAAAAATAAATTATTTTATAGATTTTTATATCAATTAGTGATTGAAATTATTTCCGTTTATTTTCTTGAAAGATATTTTACCATAAACAGTGTTTAAAAAACGGAGCGAATTCATTCATATTCACTGTTCAGTTATTCACCGACCACTTCGCTTGTGATTTCAGTTAACTTAAGGAATGAATTCTACTTATCCTGAAAGCATCACTCCATCACAACGTATTTCTTAAATAAAAACCACTGTGCATTATATTGTTAAAGTTTATTAGCCGAAGGCGCAACACAGACATCTTTCTCTACAACATGTTTTATTATATTGGAAGGTTCCTCCATCATCACAAATGGTGAAGAGGGTATATTTACTTTGTCATTACGTGCGTAATGCTAAAGGGAATCATCTCTGAGCCTCATAATGTGTATATATATTGTAGCATCATATCGAAATTTCCTTCTGTATGTCCGTCTATCTGTCTGTCTGTCCGTCTGTCTGTCTGTCCGTCTATCTGTCTGAATGTATGTTTGTAGTTGGCACGCTCACATCCACAATAATTGACAGAGCTCAATGAAACTTGGTTTAAGTATTTGTTATAGTCCTGAAAAGTTTCACATTTAAAATAAGCAACAAAATCGGTTTTGTATATAAAAAGATATAGACAGATATCTGAGTCATATTCAAAGTTCAAGCAATAATTTTTCCTAAAATTTTCAATTATAAATCGACAAATTAGAAATAAATTTTGCCGTAGTATCAGTCTATATATCTTTTATTACCATTTCAAAATTTTCCAAATCGGTACAGAAAGAAAGTTATAGCCAAAAATATAACTAATTTTATTACCGATTAAGTGTTACATGTTATATTTCAAAAATTTATATATATCGTCTGTAATCGTATGTGTGAATTTGTATGCATGACAAAAAACGTATTTCTTCACACGCATTGTGGTGGAGGGGAAGTGAAGAGCCGAGTATTGTATTCTTAGTTTTACTGTTTTTTTACAGAAAATGAAAATTATAACATTATAAAAATATTTAACATAAAATTCATAAAATTCTAAAAAAAATAGAATGTAAAAGAGAAATTTATATAAAAAATTTACTTTTTCATATTCCGCTTTTAAATGTTTCCTTTATTTAAATTTGGGAGATTTTTTTATTCCATTTCATCCCTCTTTTACTGCTACGTTTTCTGTTAATAAAATATGTTCTTTAAATGTGACTTAAACACACATACATTTACCTATATTGATAAAAAATCTATTTGTGTGTATGTGGGAACTTTCAAAAAAAAAAAAATAAAATAAAAAAAAATAAAAAATAAAATAAAATAAAAGAAAATCCTCCCACTAAGTAAACACACACAATGTTATATGCGCTTTATTTATTTTTATTACTCACACATGGACAAACAATTGTATCGTATACAAATACATGTTTTTTGGTTGTATTTTATTTTTTTCTTTTTTACTTTTGTCGAAGGTGAACAAATAAAAAGTTTTTCTTTGTTTTTTATTATTATTTTACTTTTCCTTGTTGTTATTTTAGGAGAAATTAAAAAACAACTGTTAATTTTATGCTCTGTCTGGACGAATTTGAATATCTACTACCACTAGCTGAGGTTTTAATACTCAAAAGGATGACAGTAAACATAAGGATAAGAGAGTTATGGGATTTTTTAAATGGGATTTTTTATGTTTTTTAAAATATTATCCAACGTAAACCTAAATCTCTTTTGCAGCTTCCATAGAAGAACTGCTATGATTTTGAGGTAAATTCAGATACCCTGTTTTGAAGTAGGGTGTATTCCAATAAAAAGCATTTTGCATCAACCGAAATAAGGCAATGCCAGTAGGGGTAGAACCTGGGTGACTTAAAATTCTATTGACAGGTTTTGGAAAATTTGTCCGTTTCAAATAATCTTTTAATTGTTCGCTGCTAAATGTCTTCAAATTAAGCAATTAATTATTCATTATCCAAAATGACTTTTTATTCCCACCAAATACAGAACTTTGAACTTTGACGTCATAGATAACAGACTTTGCCGAGGATATGTTAACTTGTTTGGACTTTATATACGATCTTTTCCACTAAGGATTAATGTAAAGTTGAATGAAAAACTACTTTCCTCTGAAGCATTTAAGCCACATTTCGAATTGGCTTTAATGATCTCTCAACTGCTGTTCATATGGAGCCAAAATATTGGTATTTTTTATTTTATTTTGAGAAAAGATATGAACCATTCACCGATGTATTTGGTATCCACAAAAACGTTAGAATATAAAAATTTACAATTCGCAAAGAACAATTTAATGAAACGTCATTAGATGAAAACGAACTTGGAAAACAACTCCAACTCTAGATACTACAGAATATACAATGATGGCTCTAAGCGATTTGGAAAGGTTGGAGATGGATTCTATATTAAGTTTAGAGTTTCATTTAGGCTAAAAGACAACATCAAATTCTTAAATGTAGAAGTCTCTGCCATCAAAAGGGCGGCCAAGTGTCTAGAGCGTAATTCGATATTTGAAGATATATTGATCTTTACTGATAACAAGCAAACCATCAGATCTATAGCAGTTATACATGTGATGCTTGGAATTACTTGAACATTAAAAATTGATATAATTCCTTTAGCCGATCAAAAGCAATCAAAATTTTTGTGGAAAGTATCGAATAGTATTCCACAATTCCACAATAAATATAGATTTCACCTTAAAAGTGTAAGAATCCGTTGAGGTCAGCTATATAAAATCAAAGATTTTATTATCGATGATATGATTTGTGCTTTCAAACCTTTTCATTTTCCTTTGGGAAGTGAAAGGTATTGGAAATAATGAACCGATCCATTTAAACAAGCTAAAAAAATATTTGGCACAACCGGTAAAGTAAGAAATCGGAAAATGTGAACAAAGAAACACCAAAGGACGGTAATTTAGTGCCACCATACCACCTTTTGAGGAAATAGAGGGAATGACAAATAATCAACTATTACAATACATATATTATAGGGTGTTGTATTTGCGAACCTGTAAAATTTATTTCTGCTTAATTTCATCGACATATCTCTAATATTACGACATGCAAAGTGTTCAGAAATTTTACATAGAGGGCTCGTCAGTTGTGCAGTCATCATTTAATTGCCTCAGAAGATGGTTCCATTATTTTTTCATAGTACTTCAATCTGCTATGTTGGTGTAGGGTATATAAAAATATGTTTCTTTAAATTTGTAAACTCTCTGGGACTTTTAAATTATCTCACTATATATCTATCGATTATAGTACAAACTTGTACACGCACAAGTTAACACAAACACATATTTGTAAAACAAAATTAACAACCCTACAGTTCTGCCAAGGAGCAAGTATCCTTGTTACTCTTAATCTTATTGTATAATTTAAACACTTAGAAATGAGTTCAAAAACTTTCTTTGGAACATACCTGCACCTGTTCATATATATGTTATTTGAGTCATTTATACTAAGAACATTTAATACTGTCGTTCTTTATGTGTGTAAATGTTTGTTAACACATATACACTCATATTCTTGTAAATAAAGATTTTATTTTTAACATTTTTGTTGTTCTCGTGTTTTTTTTATTCTGGCATTAAATAATTTAAACAACATCACACATTTATAAATTTATCCCCATTTTACGTTTGGGGTTTAAGTGTTGTTAACAGAAAAAAATGCTTTTAAAGTTTTTTATTTTCCCTTTTTATGTTCTTTTCGTTTTGTTCCGTTTTAAAATGAATACGGTTTTTGTTGTTTTTAGTAAATAGAATATTAAGAGAAAAAAGCAAGTAAGAATGTTATAGTCGGCTGTGACGAAGCTTAAATACCCTTCACCACTAACATTATGCAGAAATTAACATGAGTGGAAGAAATTACACCACAAAAGTTATTAGTTCATTTCCGCCGATTACAGAAAAAGGCCCCTATACAAACTACTGTAAAATATGGCAACAAATTTTTAAAAATTACATACAAATATTAGTACTGAACTATAGATTTTAATGACCAATTTTGCCAAAAAATAATGATGAGAAAAAGAACTTAAAAAATGGACCGATATTGGTCAAATTAATAATATATATATTGAAGACACTTAGGAAGACAATTGTATTTCAATAGAAATGATCATTATTTACTATTTTCATAAGCTTAAACTTGCTTTCCAGAAAGATACGGACCGAGATCGTATATTCCAGGAAGGTACCTTATGTGGGAGCTATAGAAAAATGTTTACTAAGATTATTTAAAATAACAATATATATCATAATTGATCATTATTTACTAGTTTCATAAGCTTGAACCTGCTTTCCGTGAAGATACGGACCCAGATCGGACATTCCGAGAAGAGACCATACATGGAAGCCACAGCAAAATGTGCACTGAGATTGTTCAAATAAATAAGCTCAAATATGTTTACGGGAAGGGGCGTTATATGGGAGCTATACATATATTCAGGAAAGCTCGAAAATTATTTGTGTCGAATTTTAATATAATTTGTCCTTATTTAATAGTTTTTTTTAAGCTCAAACTCGTTTTCGGGGAGGTCCGTTTAATGGGTGCTATAGTCAAATATAAACCGATATTAATAAAATTAATAGCATATATTCAAGACTGTTAGGAAATAACTTGTGCCGAATTATAACAGAATCGGTTCATAATTAAGAATTTTATAATCTATAACTATTTTCCGGGAAAGCGCTTTATATGGGGATTAAGTCAAATAATGACTTCTAGTTTCTTTGAGTTTATTATGGTACCAAAATAAATATATATGGCAAATTTCATAAAATTGTCTTTAAAATTGCAATCCATACAGTACACAGATTTTGGGGTGTATCAAAATTTTGCATACTTCAGCCCATTTTGATGATTTTTTGTCCAGTTACGTTTTATTGAAAGAAATTAGAAAAGTTCTGTACACACCTTTTAAGTAAACCGTCCGACTCAGGATCGATTTAATCATGTCCGTCTGACTGGCTGTAAGTCCGGTTAACTGTCCATGTGAACTACAAAGTTCACATACAAACAAAATGGAAGCCAGAATTTTAAAAATATCTTAAAGAAGTTTGGTTTGTGTCATTATTTTGGTCCAAAGATAATACATTTTGAATTGGGAAAGATGGATCCATTATTTTCCCCCCGGAATGAGGATTTTAATTCACAATGCACAATTTGTAAATATAAAGTAATTTTAATGAAATTTGGCACAAATTAATCTTATGATATTTCAACACGATGTGCCAATTTATATGGGGCTTTTAAATTATTTCTTATATATCCCATACAAATTCCTTCCAAATATCACCTTGCAGATCCTAAATCTCACATATACCTTGACATTGCAATAAGTATTGATCAAATAAAGAAAAATATAAGTCCATATTTTCTTCTAGCTCCCAATATGACGCCCACAAAAAAATCTTTAGGAACTCACTTATCTTACACGGATGTTAGATAACATGATGCACTCGTAAACATATATTAAAAAATTCCTTAATATGAGAGTATAAATCAACAATGTGGTGTAGGGTATTAAATAGTCGAGTTTGACCGATTATAAAATCCTACTTGTTTATAGTTTTGCAAAACATAAATAAGGAATTTTTGTTCAAATGACAACTTATTACTTTATTACTTAAAGAAAAATTCCTTTAGAAATGTTAAATATTTATAATGAATTTGTTAATTAGTTTTTATGATTAAAAATATATTAAAATAAGATTTAATTGAATCAATTAATTTATAAATAGAAACTATATTTTTAGTTCTCAGGTAAATTTTTAACACAACAAATTTATTTTAAATTCGTACATTTCACGAAAGTTAGGGAGGTGAGTAAAGTTTCATCAACTGCATTTAAAGGATTAAAACCGTTAAAGGATGAAAACTAAACGGTTAATTTTAGAAAAATTGTGAAATTTATAGAATATAATTTTCGAATTTTTTGCTGGGATGTCAGTGTTCAATAAATATTTTATAATAAGTAAATCAGGCTTTTTACAAATTTACCTTCGTCCTGCCGAATTATTACCTCTGTAACTTATTCCTTTCTTAAACTATATATTTTTTCCATTAGTTCTAAGTATTTTAAATCCCCTAAATCTCTTAATTATTTGTTAAATTATAGGATATTCCATAAATGTTCAAATTTAGTTTCTTCGAAAATGTTTGAAAATACCTTCATCCCAGTTTGATATAATTTTCTTAAAAGTTCTCCCATTTTAAAGGATTTGGTTCCAATGACTGTTTATTTACTGAAATCTCTCCGCTGTAGTGGAAAAATGACTATAAAGAAATGTTAAGGATACTAATATTAGTCCTTGATTCCGGGATAAAAACCCCTCCATACATTTTCACAAATCTTGTGCCATGATAAACTATAGAAGACAGTATTGACAGAATCGATATTTTTGTGAAAACCTTGAGTGGTTGAACAGACCTGTATAACATAACGGTAGACCGATATCTGAGACAGCCACAAAATTTCGAAGAATGAAGGTCAAAATTCTGGATATAATTTTCCAGAATTGGCCACATTTATTTTATATAAATAAAAAATAAAAATAAAGAACCACCACATTATGCGTCTTCCCTGAAACTATAGGCACAATTATTTTTATAAGTGTCTTGATATAAATAATTAATTTGACCAATGTCGGTTTGTATTTTTTATAGCTTATATATCCCATATAATGCTCTACACACGCAGAGAAAAAATATGATTGTGGTAACCAGAAACGAAAAGCCACAGACTATTGTTATTAGATATTGTTACCGTAACTAAAAAATTTGTTTATTTGCTTTTTGATTTTATATTAATAACAATAGTTATTGTTATCACCACAATAAAATAATAAAAATATAGTTATTGTAATAAGAGGTTTGTTTATTCGCATTTTTGTTTTTCATTAATAAAAATAGTTATTGTTATCGCCACTAAATTTATTGTTGTATCGATAAAAATTTTGTTTATTTCCATTGCTATTTTGTATTAATTTATTGTAATCATCACTAAATTATTATTATCGCCAAATATTGTTAGTTCAATAAAAAATTTTTGTTTGCATTATTTTGTTATTAAATAAAAATTGTTATCAAAAAAATATTAATAATAAATAAATAAATAAATTTAAAAATTAATATATTGGTGATAACAATAAATGTTTGTCGCAAATATACTAATGTTTGCGATGAACATATTGCCTAGTGACATTTCTCTGTGTGCAGATAAAACAGTTTTAGCTTAAAAAACTCTTATATATGAATAAATTTTATCGAAAATCGTCGCAACTTTTTAAAGCCAATTTAAACCGTCTTCAATATAGGTATCTAATTTGACAATTATTGGATCATATTCTCTTACAGCTTTCCCGGAAAAGGAGTTTAAGCTTAAAAGATCCATAAATACGAATCACTAACATTGAAATGTTTCTATTGTAACTGATGGAAGACATTTAAAACTCGTTACAGTCGAATGCAACATTCTAATTGGACTACGGAATTTCTCAGAAAAATTTCAAAACAAACATGCAAACATTTTATATGGAAATAAAAGTCTTTTTATGTATTTGCCAAAAAATTTAACTTAAATTAATTATTGCATCTAATATTGTATTGCTTTTATTAGCTGAAATATGATAAATCTATATGACGTATACTTAATATTAATTTCAAATATCACTCATACGCAAAAAAGTGTGCTTTTTTCAAAGGAATTTCAAGGATATACAGAATAGTGTTAAAATATCTAAACTTATTCAGATTAATATGTCCAACGATTTGAGATCAAGTTTGAATACGTGTGTCCTTAGTCGATTAAAAACATTAGTAGATTCTATAACAAAGAAAAGGATATCAAAATTGTAGCATCGGATTTTGTTCTGAGGGATATTAAACATTAAAAATTAATATATTTAATTTTAGTTGATCTGCAATAAGTTTGCCCATCAAGTCTAGCCCAAAAGCTATCTGTCCATTTCCACAACCTTATCTAACATGTAAAATTTTTAACACTTTAGAATTGGTAATTGAAGTACATTTCGATAAAATTTTGAACATAAGTTTGTTTACTGAAATTTGTGTTATCTTTTTCCGTTCCATGTAATACACAAAATCACATCTGTCCAGTTTTCATAAAGACCAAAGCTTATTGCTCTCGTATAATTATTACATTTATCTGTCATACAAATATTTTCTTCAACTGGAGTTTTAAGCTCAAAGATGTATCGAAAAATTATGTATTAAAAAATTATGTTGTAGATATTTGTAACTCTAATTAGGAGCCAATTGTATTGATATCCTTACATCTATTGTAGTTTGTTTATGCAACATTGTGATTATTCTACAAATATCTCGATAAAATTAAGCACAGATGATTTGGTGATACAAATGTCCTCCCAAAATGCAGGAGTAAAAATTTGATTTTATATATGTTTTAGGGTGTCCAAATATATAAAATTAAAATAATAAAATTTGACTAGGAGAACCACAGTTTAGGTTAGATTTTTACACAAGAATTTCATATCTATGAAAACCTTAGAAAATTTAAATCTTTTAAAGAAAAAGTCAGTGAAATGTAATTTTTTCTCAAAAATTTATGAAGAATTGATAATTTCGAAATTCTGTTATTTTTTAATAATAAAATAAACAATTTTGACATTTTTTTTTGAAGCATCAACACGTTGTATTTGAATTTATCGGAAAATAAGGCAATTAAAGTAATATCACTTATAGGAAGTATCCAAAATCCCAACCCACATATTTGTAGATTTCAATTATTTTACTCAGATAATCACCCTGACATTACAAAACTCATTCGTTAGAAAATACTTTGTTTGAAATTTCTAAAGATAAATATAAATCAGTTATTTGTAATTGGATTTATTTAATTTTAAAACATTATAAGGAACGTCTTTCAAAAATACTTTTTGATTCCTGATGAAGTATAATTTAAAGATGATTCCAGCTTTGTAATTTTAAAAAAATTTTGCTCAATTTGAACAAATTTGGGCCAGGCTTATGTACAAATCTTCGAATTCACGAATTCACCAACATTTTGTAGAATATTATAGGGAATCTGACACATATTAAGGATCAATGTTAATTTTTAATAGCTAACAAAGATGGGGTTAAAATGGGTTAAAAATTTATTTCGACTAATTTATTTCTGAAAGAGAAAACAGGTACCATTATTATACATTTTTTGAATAAATTCATTAATATATTTTTGTCGATTTTTTAAAATATCAACATGCGCAGGATGGACTGTGCTCCTAACCAGCTAAAGGATTGTACTTCTTCAAGTCAACTCAAACATTCCTCTTTCTCTTATTGTTTCTCTAACTGAGATGACCAAATTTAAAGAATCGCCGACTGTGCACCTGATCAAGTAAAGGATTGTACTTCTACAAATCAACTCATAAATACCAAAGCTCTAACCATATGAAATTTACTATGGTTTCTCTAACGGCTTTAAAGTTATGAAATTATATAAAAAATCGTTTTGGTCACACTGTTAGGACAAACAAAAATATATTGTTATTCCGATTTAAATGAGTGACCAGAAGAAATGCGTTTCAAAATTATTAAATATTTTCAACAAAACCCACTGTGGTCCTTCAAACAGTTGGTCAATCATTTAAAGCCCCGCCACAAACTGTTTCCAATGTTAATTAACAATACCGCGAGAACTTCTGGTTGTAAAAAATTTGATTCAGGTAGATGTAATGGCATATATGATGTTTCTAAAGCCAAAAAGGCATCTTCAAAAATGTTCCCTACAAATTGGCTCAAAGATCAAACGAAGAGCTTTAACTAATCCAAATTTAAAAACACACAGGGCTCAAAATGTCAAGAACATTGTTGCTAAAAAATGAAGCCAAAAACAAAGCTTCAAAATCGATCGATTTTATGGCCCAAATGTAGTCAAAGTTTTCAAAAAAAGTTCTTGGTTCAGTTCAGATGCGGCACAAAAGGCAATTAGTTGTTTACAAATACCAAAATGTATATCAAGGAATGTTAAAGAAAAAGCTGCTTACTTTCATAAGACTTTGTAATGTGTCCCCTTATTTTTCGTTTGACTTGACATCCTGTCACTATGTTAAAAAAGCACTTGTTTGGTACAGGAATAATGAACTGATATTTAACGAAGAGGGGCAAATCCTTTAAATTACCTGAAGCGAAGGCAGAGATATTGGACTCTTGTTGAAAGGGACTTGAAGGACACAACAAAACGTGTGAAAAAGAGTGGGTTAACCACTATTTTGTTGTCACCCAAAATAAGTTTTTGTTTTTGTCAATAATATTTAAATATCCTTTTAGTCTATTATGGATTATTATTTAATCACTTATTTATGATATTAAAAAAAAGAAATAATATTTATTTACCACCTTATGATATATATAGATAATACTATACTGTTTACTAGGATTAAGTTTTTATTTCTTTCTTTATTGATTTTTATAATTAAATATAAATACTTTTTTAATTACAATTATTTTTAATAGTAATTTATATTTAAATTTTTTATGATAATCATTTTGGGGATGTTAATCAGGGATTTTGGTTAAAAATTTCATTAATTATATTTCATCTTGATTTCAAGTGATTTTTTAATTTTTTAGCACTTAAAAAAACACTTATACATTTATTTTTTTACAATTTATTAAAATTATTCTTTTATTTTTAAGAAAAATTATTATTATTTTTAATTATTTAAAAATTAAATTTCCTCAAAATTTTCACCTTTTTCACTTTTATACCCTCCACCAACACAAGTGTTAAAAAGGGTATATTAACTTTGTTATTTCGTGTGTAATGCTAAATGGAATCATCTCTGATCCCATAATGAATATATATTTTGACATCAAATCAAAATTTGACACAATTTAGCTATGTCCTTCTGACTGTATGTCTGTTGATGGCACACTCACATTCACAATAATTGACAGGGCTCAATGGAATTTGGCTTGAGTATTCGTTATAGTCCTAAAAGGTTTTCTATATAAGACCAGCAAATATCTTTTTTAAAATTGTCAATTATAAATCAACAAATTAAAATTAAATGTTTGCATAATATTAAGTTATAAGTACTTTATTTCCACTCCAAAAGCTATCAATATCGCTTCAGTAGAAAAAAAGTTATTTAATTAATTTTGTAATTCATTAAGTGTTTCTTAAGAAAACTTGTATATAATGCATATATTTGTGGATATATATGTTAGTATGTCTGTACGAAACACAACGTATTTTCTTTACACGCATTTGCTGGTGTAGGGTATTGAATATTCGGCATGGCCGTATATAATATTCTCACTAGTTTTCACTTTATAGTATTTTTTTTTGAATTTAGTACTTAATTACACCATAAGCTTTCCTTTAAGGAAATAAATTGTTTTAACTATATAATAATTTATTTTATTATTCTTCTTCTCTTATTATCATTAACAACTTTTTTCTTCTTTATTACAATTTTATTAACTAAAATAAATCACTTTTTTCATCATTTCTTCTCTTTCCAACATTTAATATATCATTTTATCTAATAAATAATATATATATGCTTTATGCTTTCTAAAAATATATCTCTTATATATTTTATAATACTTTTTCTTCTCACTTTAATAAATTTCTATTTTCCGTTATTTCTTAAGAAACCATTTTTATACGTCGGAAATGAAACTGCTACTAAAGTTTCCTGCTTTCGTACACTTTATATTTATACTCGAATAACTGATATACAACTACAAAGTACAAAACAAGAGAGTATTTATTTTTATCATTTAAATGTATTAGTAGAGAGTAAACAGTTACAGGGTATTTAAGCATGTTTTCATATACACATACACCTACATACTTTCGTTTTGTTATGGTACACATATGTTTAATATCCTTTTTGTTTTCTACAGCTGTTTGGTTTTGATAATGAGAGAGGTGAAGGGAGAGAGAGGTTGTGAATAAAAATTGAGAGCGTGTACAAAATTTTATATAACAGATTATAACAGATTCCTTTGAGAGAATATCTGTTATATTAACATTATAATGTAAATAATTGGACACACAGTGGAAAGTTTAGTGTGAAAAATGGAAAGAAAATCAATTTTAAAGACATTTGAATCACCATGAAACCAAGTCATTTTGAGCCTTGTCACCTCGCAAAGCAGTTCATGCTTTAGGGATGGCAATGTTTACCTGAGATAAATGTTGAAAGGTAATTGCAAAGTTCTTCTTTTCAATAAGACATTTGCTTTCCCATTATCAAAATAAAAAGATATAATAAAACATCAGTTTTTCCCGAGAATCTAAAAGCTTCTTGTATCAGTTTTTATGCATTTGATGTTGCTGTGTATTTCCCACTGCATTGCAGTGTATGGCCAGTGGAAAAGGTGTAAATCCAGCGAGGGCTGAATTGGCTCTCTTGACCAAATAGTACAAGATTAAGTGCTTTACCGTGCGATGACTGCATGGAATTCGATTTTGCAGCGAAACTATATTGATGAGAACAAATAAAGGCTTGTGGCTATTTGTGATGAGTGATTTCCAACTGTAGTTTAATCACTATGTTTGGTAAATCACTAGAAACTGCTGTGACTGAAGTTATGAAATAACAGTTACTAATGATTTCTAATAGAGACTCCATTTTTCAACGAAAACAATGTCCTCTGTTGTTCCTTTTAAATAAACAATTACAAACATTTTTGTTTTCTTTTGAAATATTGCGATCACTGTCACTGTTTTGAAGAACAGCGGTTTTAAAATCACTTTCACTGGGAACGATGTTATTCAAAAATCACAGTATCGCTCATCTCTAGCAGGTATCTACTCTTGTAAGATCCTGCTAATCCATTGATCTTACAGTCATTCCTTTAAACTGGATCACACAGCACTGGAATTAGTTTTAATCGAATATTGAATGTTTCGAGATGGTATTTTCGATGAATCTTTCTAGAATGGTATCTGTAGGGTGTCTATCGATGGTTCAAAAAGACGAATGATTTAAGCATCATATAGGCGAAGACCTCTACCATTAAGAGAGCATCCAACAGGTTTAAGTATAATTGGACTTCAGAAATATCAGGATCTTTACCAGCAGCAAACAGGATATCAGGATTTAAAGAATATATTTTATGTGACATGTGACGACAATTATCCGCTTTCAATAAAAAGCATATAAGACATCTGATGTCAATTATCAAGAGACACTGGAAACCCATGCCATAAGGATGGATTTTGTCACATAATAACATGACGAACTAGAAGAAAATAAAGTTTGTTCCTTCTATGCCACAGTAAAGAACTCAGAAAAAATACAAATTTGGAATTTTAGGTATATATGATATATAGGACACTCCGATTGAAAATCGGTTTCGAGTTCTCTACACTAACACAAGCTTAAAGTTATGTAACAGCCTGTTTCTTTATGTCAAACGAAAATTCGAGAGAACGAAAGCCAGTTACTCGAATTCTAGTGAAATTGGGGTTCTCTTTCTTATTTGACATTTCAATTCGAGTCGTACGAGATACAGAAACCCAATTTTATATGAAAACTTTTACATTTTCGTTCGACTTGGCTTTCGACTGATCGTTTGCATAGATTAAAATTACAAAAATTTGTAGAAATCCAACCAGGTTTCTTTCATGTACAGAGCCAACGAAAGCTTTCATTGGACATGGAGAAAGTTTAATTTTTATCGAACAATTATGAAAATACTCCAACTTCAATGAAACATAAGTTTAACATAATTTTACTGTTTACTGTCAAATGAATGCTTAATAGCTGCAATTTCTGTGTAAATTTAGAATGCGATTATAATGTGATTTCAAAATAACTAACATTTAGTTAACATTTTGAAATTTCTGAGGCGTATGATGTACATTTATAATCACCTAATATTAATCATACGTAATTTTTAATACATTTTTTTACCTATAATGTATATAAGAAAATCTGAAATAATTTCGATGTGTCAAACTTTTTTTAATATGGAAACAGCTTAATTAAATAACAAACCCGATTAATAACCCGAATTTAATCAAAATTTTTTATGAACAACTTTTGTGCTCTTCAATTATACATCTTAACAAGAGTCAAATATCTCTCCACTGGCCTTATCGGGATATGCCCCTCTTAGTAAAAATAGCATATTATTGTTCCTGTACCACTCAAGTGTTTGTTCACCACAGTGACAGTATGCCAAGTCAGGCCAAAAATAACAGGACACATAATGAGGTCTTATGAATGTGAGTAACATTTTCTGTATGAATGTGAGTAATATTTTACTGTATTGGCTTCTTTTGCCGCAACTGCATATTGCTTGCCATATCAAGAACTTTTTGGAAAATTTTCACTAGTTTTGCTCTAAAAATTTTCTTCAAGATTTTCTCCTGCATCAGCATTATAGTTTCGATCTACCAGAACACACGTTTTATCCATTATTATGCAGCAAGAATATTTTTTTAGAAAACTTGACTTCAATTTCCGTGCTCTGTTTTAGCGGCGTTCCTGTCAGGATTTCATTGATCCTTTTATGTTTTTAAATCCTGCATTAGCTTGTATTTTGCATACCAAGTAGTACGAAAACTGAGCTTTCAAGGCTTCTTTCCTACCGGATGTGTTTTCTTTTTTTGTCCTTAGAAATTTTATCTGGACTATTACTTCTACCTGAACCAGGTTTTTTATCTCCCGGTACTGTTCAATAAACTTGATAATTGTAAGACGGCACACCCTTGAATGCTTGGGAAGCTTTTTGTAGGACCAAGTTAAGTTTTTCTGAAAATATTTATTTCTTTAGTATTCACTTTTTTCTGGTCATACAATATTGTTAGATTAACAATATATTTAGTTGTTTGACATTAGATTTAATATTAGTTTTATAAAAGTAACTTGATAAAGAAGCAGATAACATTTTAGCGAAAAACTTATGTTAATAAATTTTAGTCGCACTCCCTAAGCGCATTTTTACAATCACTTACAAAGACTAATTTTTAAAATCAAGATTTTTTTAAATCAACATACCCGAGTTTGCCAACTTATATCAGGTCCTTGGCCACATATAAGCATGTATTCCTTTAAATCAACTCAAATGTACCTCATCTCTGTTCGTATGAAATTTCATTACGTTAAAGAATTATTTTCAAAAAATGTAAATCGGTTTGTCCAACTTTGACGGGCCCTTACTACGCTTTCATAGAAACAGAAGATCATCATACTGGCAAACTAAACGAAAGTGAATTGCTGGTTCAAATTTGATTTCCAGTGATGAAATTGATTTTATTTTTTAAATGTTATACAAGGCGTATGATTAATATTCATTGTTAATAGTTAATATTAATCATACACCATCATTTTAAAATATTTAAAGACTTTTTCATTGAATAATTATTTTCAAACCCAAATCAAATATTTTAAATGTCAAGTTTGTAAAAATGTATTGTTTTATGTTATACAGAGCGTATGATAAATATTCACATACGTCATCTATGTTTTTTAGATAATTGAATTGAATACTTAACTGATAAAAACTTAAATAATTTTAAGCTAAAAATTTAGTTTAAAGAAAAATATTTATCTTTCATATTTTATTACTTTTACAAATGACTAAAGTGTCAAAATAATTATTTACTTAATCATCATTTTGCTATTAAATATACACAAAATATTTATACCCTACACCTCTATAGGTGGTAGAGGTATTATGCGTTTGTGCAGATGATACTGTTCGACTCAGAATCTCTTTCGGAGTCGATTTTAGCATGTCCATCCTTCCGTCCGATCGGCTGTCCATATAAAGCTTGTTTGCAAAGTGCATGTCGCAGTTTTGAAGATATTTTAATGAAAATTGGTTTGTCGTACTATTTTGGTACAAGTACGACACTTATTAAAATTGGTTATGATCGTTCCTTTTTTCATGTAGGCACTATATAAATATCCCACAGAATGGGATTTATTGTTCATCAAATCCACCATACAAATATCCCCCCCAAATGTGTATAAAACGATTTAAACTAAATTCTGCGAAAACAAGTTATATTAAATTCTAAAACGATGTGTCAGATTATAATAGAAGCAGTGAATTATTTCTTATAGGTGAAATTTCACTTTAAACACCATAAATTGCCCATAAAGGTGGGTTAAATTAAGATGAATATAAACCAAAACAGCTGTGCAAAATTAAACGGGTCCAAAATTTTCTCTTACTCCTATATAATCCTCCAGAAAAAGTTTCTATTTAAACGCATGAAAAAGAATTAACTTTAACTTAACTTTTTTACTTATTTTGAAATGAAAAAGAAAGGTTACTTATTTACTTTTCAATAACTTTTCTTGTGAATTCGTAGAATAAGCACGTGAAATATATTTGACATAAATTCTATTTCCTGATAAATACTGATGATGATGAAGTTAATGAATAAAAGTTGTATAAATATAAAACTAGAGAATCGAAATTATGAAATTCAGATTAGAGTAATAGAATGAATAGAACTCCTCTTTTACTTTGCTATTTAGAATAATGGCAACAATTTGATTGTGAGTAGATAAATTTATGAGAGAAAAAATGATAAGCAAAACCTGTTAGGAATTAAGGATTTGGTAATAAAGGAAGTTAGGGGAAACGGAAGTATGTAAAAGGTAGGAAATAATAAGTTAATGCTGAGTTTTGAAAATAATATTAAAAGTAATAAAAGGAATTTTGTTGATAAATATGTGATTTCGGTTTTCAGATACAGTAGATCTATTGTTTTAGAGTTTTAAAGGAACATATGAGTACTTACAACATACATAGCTAAACTTGACTGTAGGAGACTGGTTTTGGATTGGATTTCAGGCAAAAATATACATTTCTTGTACAAGTATTTGGTATCCATAGAAACATTATTATATGGAGATTTACAACTTACAAAGATAAAGTCAAGGGAAAATTTTTTGATGTCCAAAATTCATTAAGAACTTAAAATTTCGAAATATTGTTTTGTTAATAAACTTAGAATTTGAATTTTAATAACAAAGCAATAAATAAAACTATTTATCTGAAATTTCAGTGTAATCTATATAATTTTTTTCATTAATCAATGAATTAACACAATACCAAATTTTCCATGCGAAATTACCCAAAATTCCAATCGGCATAAAACATGTTTATCAATGTAACTTTTTGAAATAAAGTGATCATCCCGCCCTTATAAAGAACATCCTGAGAAAAAACTTTTTGAGTGTTTATCTCATATTAGGAGCTCTACAGCAAATATAATGAAAATATCATTCCAGTATTTGATTTTAAAACTAACAGACTATTTTAACCACTAATTTGTCATCGCAGACCCATTTTTGTTTTCTAATATAAAAAAAAAATAAAAATGTTATAATCACATAGTTCAACCCTCGTATAATTTAATATTCTTACTTATGCTGTATAACATTAATGTGACCCTAACATTTATGTAAAAGTTATGAGTTTTTAAAAGATTTTAAGCTGGCAGCGATTATCTGCGAGCGACACTCTTGTAATTTCACATATCGATTATGACTCCCATTTATTGTTATTACAATTACAACTTATGAAAGAGATTCATAACCTTCAAAGTAAAATTTAAATGGGGGATTGTATGAGTCCTGTAAAAAGTAGTTAACCAATCTTTCTACAATAAAACATATCATTTGAGAATATCATAGAATTGATTTGGGTAAATTTCGTTAAAATCGTACTAAATTTAGGACATTTATGATCTTAAAACTCCATTCCAAGGGGAATATGTGGGGCCTAGTGAAATATTAGACCCAAAATCATATATTTCATTAGGCGTCGTCCGTGGAAAATAATGAGGTTTACCAAATTTCATTAAGACATCCTTCCTTTAGATATCAAAACTACAACCAGTACTACATGTACAGCCTGCCAGACGAATGGACGTACATCATTAAATCGATTCAGAAAATGTTTCTGTATCAAACAGTTTACTTGAAAGTATTGTTAGTTTTCTTTGCCCGTCAAAACTTTTGCACAAACGCATAATACCTCAACTTCCAATGGTGGTGTAGGTTATAGCAAATTGTACATTCGAAAGGTCCAAAAGGTACCATATAATAAATTCAACATATTTTATACAATTGTAGTTATATAAAGTTTGCTTCATGATTTTCGTATGCTTTATGATAAAGACTTCAAAAAGTACCACTGAAAATTTCATATAGTACTAAAATTTTAAAAGTGCCATATGATACCATCAAATAATTTTATTGGAGGTTTATATAATTTTTTTCATGGTAGTAGCTTAATTATGTGAAAGAACTCAAAAAGTACCTTTGGATATAGTACCATAAACTTTAGTACCAATATAGTACCAAAATTTCAAAAGTACCATATGATACCATCAAATAATTTTATTGGAGGTATATATAATCGTGGTAGTAGCTTAATTATGTCAAGGAATTCAAAAAGTACCATTGGATATAGTACCATAAACTTTAGTACCAATATAGTACCAAAATGTCAAAAGTACCATATGATACCATCAAATAATTTTATTGGAGGTATATATAATGTTTTTCATGGTATTAGCTTAATTTTGTCAAAGAATTCAAAAAGTACCATTGGATATAGTACCATAAAATTTTCTTTGATTAATTTGTATCTACTTTAGAAAAAAGTATCGATATTATTACCTTTTTTCTTTAAAAAATTATTATTCATTAGAGCTTTATACATTTAGAATCATCTAGAGGTACTTTTACTTTTCTAATATCGTAATACCTTTAAAGTATCGAAAAATTGGCACAAAATATCATTTGGATGCTTCTCTTCTAATTGGAACTAAATTTTGTTTTACCTTCAGAAGATCCAAAAAGTACTACATAATGGTTCAAATTCAAAAATACCATTAGAAAATTTAAAAAGTTCCTAAAATCGTATCATTTTGATTTCATACATAAGATTTTAACAGTTAACGATTATTCACTTAGGACTTTATTCATATTTTAATTTAATCAGGATTTAGTTTAAAAAGGATTCAAAAAGTACTGAGGTAACAATTTCTATTTTTATGCTAGTAAAGCTCCTTGAATTTTCAGAACCCTCAGCATGTTTAAATATACTTTTTGTATCAAAATAAATCATTCTTCAACTTAAATTTTAAACTTACATTTTCCAGGATGTTGTTGTTACAAATATGATCCAAAAAATTTTAGACTTCTTCAAATACTTAAAAAATATATTTTTTCAGGAAGAAGTATTTTATTAAGTTATTTTCTTCAATGATTAAAAAAAGGTTAAGATTCCATTAGAAAAAATTTGAGCCATTTTATGAATAAATGAAAAAATATATGAATTTGGTACCAAATTATGGATAAGTTTTTTTGTTGCCCTAAATATTCACACTTGAAAATTTTCGAATGTAAAGAAAATATTATTTTTATGTTAACTGGGTAAACTGATACATTGTATTCCAAAAAAAGTACCAATTTATAGTTTTACCCTTTAATTACCAAAATAAAGTACTGAGTTGTTAAAAGTCTATTACTGTTTTCGAAAATTTCCGAGTTTTTGGTACATAAGAAACAGTTTGTTCATAACTATTAAGAAATAAAGTATTTATGAATGAGGTACTAAATTATGGACAAATACTTTTTATTCACTAAATATTAGAAAAGGACCAAATTTTTATTAAAATTTTTTTCTTTGTAAATTTCCGGATGTAATTTAGAGTAATAACTTGTAGTTTTCACCCTTTGCCCCCCTAAATAGAACGAATTTCAAAAAGTACCAAATAGCTATTAGCTTACTTTTTTTCTTAGGAAAAAACAGCTAAAGTACTGAGTTTCTTTAATATCTATTTCTGTCTAAGAGATATAAAGTTAGCGAGTTCAGCTTTATTTACCTTTTTCGTCTTAAGCTTTAAAAAAATCCATTTGAGAGGATCTTTTTTGAGAGACAGGGATCAACAAATTTCAGGTTCCTTGCTTCAGCTGTTTAGACTGTAGGTTGATGATTAGTCCGTCTGTCAGTGTGTCGATAACAGTAATTTTTTATATAACAATTCACAAATAATTAATAGGGCTTGTGGACAGAATTTTGGGTTAAACTTATCCGGATTGCTACCGCTACCCGCTTCTCATTTATAAAAAAAGAAAAAACGTTTTGGCGATCATCCTAATTTTATTACGTATTTTCGTAATTCCTTATTTTTGTAATTTTTTGTCTAACATTCTTAATTCCTTTAATTCACTTCTTTGTCCTTTTTTTTTTGTCTTAATCCCTAATAAAACACGGTCTTCCTTCAAACATACTTAAGTTGTTACAAACAATTTTATGAATCACACCAATTTGGCCTCCTTATTTTATTAATCACATTTATTATAAACTTTTTTATAAAAATTTTCCTATATTTTGCTCATTAGTCCTCCTCGAGTTTTTTTTTTTGTTCCTTTTCACTTCCTAAATAAATATTGTTGAAAATAATTACAAAATAATTATAAAAATTAGTATAAGGAAAATAATGTCCTTAGAGGGTTTAATGCCAACAATAAGCTAAAATGATGAATAATAATAAGGTATATAATTAAGTGGTGAAACTTATTTTATAGAACAAAAAGAAATAAAGACAAATTTGTAAATAGAACTTTAAATAGATTCCGGTTGTTTCGATTGCAGTTACTAAGGTAAAGCTGTGAACTCGTTATCGTATAATAAAGAAGGAAATTATTGACTTTTGTAGTTCTTAATTAAGACAATTCTAAAATCATTTTCATATTTATTCAGTTTAAAATTCAAAAAACATGTCCTTGTGAGTTGGTCTATTCTGCACTGAAGTGCTTCCAAACTGTTGCGATCATAATCAATTAAACCCAGTTGAATGGGTTTTCGAGATTTTATCTTGATTCCGCAGTAATTTTTTCATTCGCTCTAAAAATAATTAACTTAACTTGGTTGCGTATAATTAATATTAAATTTTATAAATAAATTAATCATACGACCTGTGAAATATTTATTGCGAAACAAACCAAAATTGAATGTAGTGGTTTATATCAATAAAAAAATATTGCAAAAATACGAAAATAAAATTTTTACTATCGTATCGACCGCAAGTGGTGATGGGGGTATATTAACTTTAAGCTTCCATGAGTAACTCCAAGAAGAAGACAGACAGATACTCAGACAGATGAACAAAGCAAAATTGACTGAAATTTTCTTCCTTCTTGATAACACACTGAATGACAAACTTACTTTACCCTCTATCACCACTTGTGGTGAAAAAATTGTATTACTTCTTCAAAATGTAAATAAATATTTTAACACTCTTTCCACCACTTTATTATTCGAATAACATTTAACAGTAATTCCATAAAAAAAAAAAAAACTTTTCAAACAACGTTAATCACTGAAATAAAGCAATAAATTACAATAAAATAGTAAAAGCTTTTGTTAAACTTATTTAAAGTCCACTTTAGTGGTTTGTTAAAAGTCAATGACTCTTAGAATAAATAAAAAAGAGAAGGAAAAGTAATAAAATGTGCATTTCGGGTTTCGACTCTATTAATTATTCTTCATAACATCCGATCTTTCAAAGAGTTTAATTTTAATTTTTAAAAAAGGAGTTTTATTTTTTTATCGCTCTTTGAACAAAATATAATTCTAAAAAATGATAAAATTAAAAAAGATAGAAATATAAGAAAGAGCGAAATCAACAAAAGAGTTTAAAAATAAATAATTCGCACAACTTGTTTTGAAGTCATGTGTAGCATTCAGAAATGTTTTCTATTAAGCTGAAAAAGTTATATTTTTATCTTTATAAAGAGGAGTAATAGCAAGAGTTTAGCAAAGAAGAGTAAAAATTAAGATCATTTGAAAATAAAGATTTTTCTCTGAGCTTTTCCATACTCTGGTTTGAGCTAAAACAATTCAGAAATTTTATCACCAGGGATTAGGAAATCATAAAAAAATATAAAAAAATCTAGAGATTTAAACTTTAATGCTGTTAATTAAAATCCTGCTTTTCTCACAAATCCTTAAGCCATTTGCAGTTTGCAACAATTTTTCCGTACTTTTCTATTTTATTTGTAGAAAAGCAACTAAAAATGGATTTTCATCTCAATTTTGCTTCAATGCTGTTTCCAACTTATTGCAGTGAAATATAGAAAAATTATAAAAAAAGAGCTTGTGGGCTGAAAAGGAGAATAAAGTATTACTGTTTAAATTACTTCCTTGTGTTAGCAACAAAAGTGCGTAAAAAATAAATTATAAAAAAAAGTAAGAGTGCTACATTCGGGTATGACGAATCTTCAATACGCTCCTTACAAATGTAAATATATTATGTTTCGTACACATACACTCACAAACGTATATAATATATCACTCTTTTCTCAATACAACACTAGAACACTTAATGAGACCTAAATTCTTTTATATTTTTGGCTAAATTTTTTTTTCTACTTAACCGATTTTGATAAATTTGGGAATGATAATGAAGCACATATAAGTTTATATTATACCAAAATCTTATTCGTATATATAAAAATTCTTCGCTGGAACTGAGAGGTTGCGTCAGATATTTGTTGATACGCTGAACCGCAAACTTTTTAGGACTATAGAAAATACTCAGAGCAAATTTCATTGTGCTCTATCAATTATTGTGAATGTGAGCGTGCCAACAACAATCAGACGGATAGAAGGATAGACAGACAGACAGACAGACAGACAGACAGACAGATGGATATAGCTAAATCAACTCCGATTTAGGTTTGATGCAAGAACTTATATATATTGTGATGCTTTCTAAACGTTACACACGAAGTGATGTATTGATGATTGTGCTCTATCAATTATTGTGAATGTGAGCGTGCCAACAACAATCAGACGGATAGAAAGATAAACAGACAGATGGACATAGCTAAATCAAATCCGATTTTGATTTGATGCAAGAACATATACATTGTGATGCTTTCTTAGCGTTACACACGAAGTGACGAAGTTAATACACCATCATTATCACTTGTGATAGTGGAGGCCCAAAATGGAAAGGCCAGAAAATATTTACTATTTATAATCTCGGTAAAACGTGACAGACATACGGAATAAATATTTTAAATTAAAAACACAAAACGAAAAGAGGAACTCAATTTATAAGCTTTGGAATGATCTTAGATTATATTAAGAAAAATATAAAAAGTTAATAAATGTTAAAGCTTTTTTTACAACAAAATTAAAATTTAATTTAATATAAAATTCTTAGACGTATAATTAATATTAATTAACTTTAATATTACGTATACGCTTGATATTTTTAATAATTCATTTCATTTCATTTCTTTCATCCAAAAGGTCAAAATCTTAATTTCTCCATTGAAATAAATCAAAATTGTTTTTTTTATTTTTAAACCACTTTTTTCCTGGAAAACTTACTTTTTCCACTTTTCACTGTTGACAATACAAGACAAATTGTAGCGGTTTTGTTAGATGTTTAATCTTATCATCTTTCTGTTTCCTCTATCCCTCTCTAGTTGCGTGTGTGTGTGTTTGTATGTGAGTTTAAAATATCAAGGTTAAGTTAAAGGTCATGACAGGGATAACAGGACAAATCAACAAGTCTATAACGTAGGTAACCAAATGTTGGTGGTAGGAAGTTTTATTAGTATTTTGTTAATTGTACTCTAGAAGGATAACGACAAATGTGATGATAAGAAGACAAACAAAACGGTAATGAAGTAAAAATTATTTCAACAAATAAGTGAGATTAAGATATATATCTCAAAGGGCAGTACAACGATTTAATCAGATTTAAGCAACGACTGATTCGTAATTCAAAGGAAGGCTTTTGCTATTGAATAAAAGACATCAGACAAACCATGTTGGATTGTTTTTAAATTAGTCTATCTGAAAAACGACCATATTTACCAATAACTGACATTGCTCAACTTGAAGACCAATATAGCACCTAAAAGTTATAAGGTTAATGAAATGATCTATGGATCAGAGTTTTTCTGTTACTAATTTCGTAAATACCTTCCAACACACGAGTATTTTTACGATGTCTTTAAGTCCTTCGAACTACATACTAAATTTCGGAAATCGCGAATCCATTTTTGAATTCTATTCCTAATATAACAAAATTCTTCAAGAGCTCTGACATGTCTTTAGAAGAGAAAGAGCTTTTCAGAGTATTGATTTAAAGAAAATGTTTTCGACTACAGCGAAGTTCTCAGAATCTATTCTGAGATTCTTGATTCTCCGGATTATAGCTTTGTCCCCATTCTACAAGAAGGGACATAACTGTCAACACACATTTTCCGGAATCTTTTATTTGATTGTCGTTAAAGATGACCCCTGATGGCAAGATAGCTTTTGGCAATTACCGAAGGTCCGTCCTTGTATCCGTCAATGAGGTTTATAATGTCATTCCACTTAGATTTGTTGTAGTTTTCAAAGCTTCAATTATATCAAAAATCATTTGTTAGTGATGGGAATATGGTCAGAGTTCAATGCAGTATAAGCAAGCAGCGACGAATAGATAATGGAAATATCTGAAAAGCTTGAACATGACTTAACCGATATTGCAATTGAGAATTCAAGCTCTCATAATGATAATCTCTTAATAGGTGGAATATGCCAGGGTGATAGCTAACTCTGTTGACCGTTGACAGTTGAAGGAATATATTTGATTTTTTTAATAAAACTGAACTAAATGATCAAACTGGAACATATGAGGATTAAAGGTAAAGATATAAATTCTGTGACCAATATAGGGGATGAATATTTTTATGACGATTGGTGAACGAATTTGAAGCAAAACATAAATGGAGAAGGTTTTAACCAACAGGCAAGTGAGAATCTCTCAGAGATAGTGTATCATTTTAATCAAGAATTTTCAGAACCCACTCTTTCAAAGACGGATAAAAAATATAAATAATAACCTCTCGATTTCCTATCCAACTCCTTCATTAAGAAGTTAAATTGAGTTGATGGCCTTAACATGCTGAGATCTCAACACTGAGTAAAAAAACACCAACCCTGCATACAAATGCATCACCTGGATATAAAACTCCTTTCTTACCTATACAACCTAAAAAAAGGTTAAACCACAACGAAAACCTAAATCCTCACAAGGCCATATACCGGTACCTGGTTATTTTCCAAGGAGTGGCGTAAGTCTCAAAGTATGTATGTATGTATGTATGTATGTATGTATGTATGTATGTATGTATGTATGTATGTATGTCAAGCCCTGTAGTAGATCTTTTACTCAACATAAGGAATTACAGTATACGCTGTTCGTGAGGACATATTATATATCGGAAAACCTCCTAATAGTTATAGAATGTACAGTGGTGAACCATAAGGTGGCCATTGGTTATTTTGTGCCATTCGCTTTCAACAGGATGTATTCTTGCGATAGTTTTAGAATTCAAAGAGCACTGCAATTTTAGAAAAATTTATGTGTTTTTAATTAATATCTCATATTAAGTTCCTTAATTAAGATTCCAAAATTATTGAGGGACTGTTAGAGTTTTATAATCGATTTGACATGTAATTATTTTACTGAAAAAATCTATGGTAGATATGGTCAATGAATGATTGCTATCATATCAAGATCACCAACAAATATATTTTTTATCAAATTAAATCTTGATTCTTGGAAAAGTCATATTTGAAATTCCCTACACAAGTTGATATTAAAACATAATTATTAATGCCAGATTTATAATAATATTCTACTCTGAAAAGAGTTTCTATGTTAATCATTTATTTGCAGCGCATCACTTGGTCTTTGACGTCCCATTTTGAATCACATGGAAAGAAAACAGAAAAAAGATCTAAAATTTAAAGAGAAAGAATTGTAATACGGAGAGATACATGGACTGAACGGAAAGAGTTCTGTCTATGCGAGGTTCGTAGTGGATTATATAATAGCTTCTTCTATATATAAGTCAAAAGGAAAGATGTATCTGGGAATCATCCACAGATCCTGATGTAACTGTCTATTCTGCCCATGACCATCGAAGCTAACTAGACCTTATAGAACTATTGAAGGGAGGTATTAATATTATATTTAAATTAGTTTCCAAAGCAATATTTTTATTGGACAAAATGTAAGACTCTTAGTACCAAGGATAGAGGTAGCCCTCATCCAAAAAAATATTAGCTATCGAATGTCTAAAGAACTGAGAATATTAAATATTTTATATCCAATACTTTTCCAAATTTGTGAAAATGGATGGCAGATACGGTCAAGGGAAAAAGGAAAAAAGAAAACAAACTCAATATCTGGGGTAACTAAAAACCTGTTGCTCTCATATTGTCACTTTCCTATGTTTTATTGGAAAATTTTAGAACTGACAGAGCCAGGTGGAATATGCGCCCTCTATTCAAGCAAATATTGGTTATCAAATATCTGTTCAAATCTCTATTGCTTGATATTTTAATACACGACGCGATATTTATTTTAATTTAGGACAGAGAATATCTTTTGTGCAGCGAAGAACATCGGAAGTATGGGATAAAAAAATTTTCTATATAGAAAGTCCTTGTATTTAGTTTAAGAGATATTTAAGACAAAAATATTTTTAACTTTGTTTTTTTCTTAGATAATTTAACTGTACGAACTCAATACGACCTCTAAAATATTCTACAAATAAGATACAGATTCCTTACAAAAATTAGAAACCCTTGTATACATACATTTCCCAAAGAGCACACATACTCTCACATATCCTTACACAGACTCATAAAATTTATGGATTTTAAATGTCATAATAAAACTTATATAAATGCTTAACATCTACCGTTAAATTTCATTGTATATACTTCCTTCTCACATGAAATCACAAATAAGAGTGAAAATCAAAAAAATCACTTCTTATAAAGTTTTTAATTCAATTAATTCAAAAAAAAAGGATTCTAAACTCTAAAATTTTTGAAAGAGTCATATTAATGTATAAATCATTCATAATAATCTGATGTATATTTGAAAAGAATATACATCATTCCAGACATTGTATTTTTTACCGTTTTATGCTAAAATCCTAAAAGATCTTCTGTATTTCTTCCATTTTACTTAAAAAACTTTAGCTATAATTATCTTAAATGTTACTAAGATATCGCTTACAGATCACAAAATACAGAATTATTTAAATATCATAGTGAAACCATTGCAAGAGTTAAAAAATATTGATATGCAAAATACCCTACTTTGAAATTTTATAGCCCGAATTAGAAAACATTTTCAAAAAATTATAATGCTAAACTCTTTTCCAGTTTCTTATGAAAAATTATAGTAAATTCAGCTTTTTCATTCAAAAATACAGATTTACTTTTAGAAATAGTCAATTTTGCCCCATTACTAACAGTTAATTTAACTTAATTTATACAAAACGTTTTTCTTCTTTATTTCATTTCCTTTTATATAACAATATTTTAATTTCCTTTCTTTTGAATGCCATTACCCACAATTTAGCCATATTATAAATTCAATTAAAATAAAATTTTTTTGAATATCATTTATTCCCCCTTTTTTCTCTGTAAACAAATCTTAATTAATCTGATTATCCAATAGAGTAAAAAACAGCAGTAAAAGTCATTTATTGTTCACTAAATAAATACAACAACAAGAATTAGAAAATAAATACAAACACAAACTAACACAACTAACAGACTGACTGACTCATTTAACAGTAAATATAATTTTCGCTTGTAGTTCCTTTGTATTTATGTCCTGCTGTTTGTTATTCGTCCTGTTGTTCCTTTAGAGAAATCAATAAATGGCAAAATGGCTAAATTAAACTTCTTAGTCATGCACTGAATTATTAAAAGAAGAAAAAAAAGGATTCAAAAGCAAAATACAGGAAAAAAGAAGGAATAACTACAAACGATATTTAGAAAACTTAATTAAAAAGTTTATAAGTAGTGATTTTTTAGGATTTTCACTCTTATTTGTGATTTTATGTGAGAAGGAAGTATAAATAATGAAATTTAACTATTGATGTTTAGCAATTTTATGAGTTTTATTATGACATTTAAAATCCATAAATTTTATAAGAGTGTATGTGTGCTCTTTGGGAAATGTATGTACAAAGGAAATGAAATTCAAGATTATCTTTTGATGAAATTAATTAAACAGTAAACAGTAAATTTTGTTCAATTTATGTTAGTAAATGACAGAAATGGAGGAGTATAATGAAATTAAAAGAATTGAATTGATCACACAAAACGTGAACTACTGAACGTTATTCTATTGGTGGAGAACTACATCATCGCATGTTGCTATATGAACAACAATATCTCCCATTTAGTTAATAATAATTTTTTAATTTGTTTCTCTGAGAGTCGATTTGTGTCGACAGTCTTAAGAGTACTTTGCAGAGTCTCAGACACAGAAGCTTGGGTTCTCCTTCTTAACACAACAACATCGGTTGTCTATATCATTTTACTTATCGTTTCAATTATAAAGAATTTCAGTCTTAAGGTCCCAAGTATTATTTGATTTTTATATGAGATCATGTTACCTTTGTAAAGCCTGTCAGTTATTGTGTTTAATGTCAAACAAATGAAAATATTTTTAATCTGATTAAAATAAGAGACCGGAAAAAATTACAAAAATTAATAAATATTTTTAACGAATTCCAAAAAAAGTTCAAAGATCTGCCGTCAAACTGTTTCCAATGTTATTAAACAGCAATGAGAAAACTCCTTCTCCATCCAGGTGTAAGGAATAGTCCATTTCATGTTTCTAAAGCCAAAAAAATAAAAAGCATTTTCAAAAGGTCTCCCAACACATGTGGTATGAAAGCAGCCCAGTTATTGGTGCTTGGACCATTTGGCTAGTAAAAGTCAAAGTTAATACAGGTTTAAACATATACAAAGCTTAAAAGGATTCTGTTAGAAATGCTGCTAAAAATTTAGAGACCAAAAACAGAGCACAGAAATTGAAGTCCTGTTGAATATTCCTGCTGCGCAATGAATGACCAAAACAGAAAAGGCTCCTTATAATGTGTTTCCTTGGCATACTGTCACTATGGTAAAAAGCCCTAGAGCGCTACAATAACATTAATGTGCGTATTTATAATAAGAGAGGAAAATCCTCTAAACTGCTCGTAGCTAAGGCCAGTGAAGAGATATTGTGGTAGATTTTAAATGGAAAGAAATTATCTGTTAGAGACAAGTGACAGAAAGCACTATAAAGACGTTAGTGGAATTTTTTCCAAAAAGTTCCAAATTTCATTACTTGAAATTAAAAATATAAGAAAAGTTTAGTGGTTCCATCTTTTTAAAATGTATGTTAAGAATTTTTTAATCTCACTTCTTTATAATTTATTTTAGACTTAAGTAATACACATTGAGGTGAAGTCAATATTTGGCAAAAAAATCTGTAAATTTTGATCGGATGTGCAATTTAACATAATGATGTTAATAATGTGCAATAAGCATAATGATACTTCGGTAGTTTAAACACCAAATAGGCTTCATGGGCGGAGTTATAAGGTGGCATATTGGTGTATTTTCGCAACTCAAATGAATTCCTGAGTCATTTTAACCATATCCGTTAGTCAGTCTGGCTAGTTGTCCATGTAAAGCTTCAGGTCGCAGTATTGAGTTGACGCAAAATAAAATATCACGTAGTATTATTTTGTCTCCAGGACAATGCTGTAATCGGTCCAATTATTTATATAGGCCACATACAAATATATTTACAGGAGCAGTCCAATTTAGAAACATGCTGGTATGGGTAGAATAACGAATTCATAGCTCTCAAGGACTTCTTTGCGTAAATAACCAGATTATGGCATAATAAGAGCTATGGGATATTATGGACTGACTCTCGTAGAATGTATAGCATCGATCTCTTTTATATTTAGTTTACATAAACCAAATATAATTATGCACACTAAAGTGATATTGGGAACTGAGTCCTGTAGGGGAGTTATGAGAAATGACGGAAAAATCCTCATTTGGCACACAAGAATTATACAAAATATATTCGCCAATTTCAGGAGGCTTTGTCCAAAAGCTAAACTGGTATTACGTACCAAAATTTCATGCAGATAACTTTAAAACTGCAACACCAGCCATTGGGACGAAAATGTTCAAAACGATTCAGGAAGTGATTATGACTCGAACGATATAAAAGTTTATCAGTATCACATTTGGTGTAGATCACAGTCAAATAAGTTAAGCTACTACTACATACTCTCTGATGAAGGAAATGTATATATATTCCCGATATAATGACAACTGTCCTGAATACTGATTGGAAAAAAATGGGGGTAATATATGATTTTCCTTTGTGCTGCCTCTTATGGGCACAAAGGCCTGCTTCATTTGTCTTTCCCTGATTGTGGAACAATCAATTGCAGTTTTTTGAACTAGTGATGGACCTTTGGCACTGTTCTTGTTTATGCATCTGTTCTCTGAAAATGTGGGAGTGAAATAAAAAATTAGTCAG
>PYHX02000495.1:82244057-82277926 GCA_004302925.2 Cochliomyia hominivorax | reverse complement strand
ATAAATATAAAACTAGAGAATCGAAATTATGAACTCAGATTAGAGTAGAGTTGAATGAATAAACTCTTCTTTTGCTTTACTATTTAGAATAATGGCAACAATTTGATTGTGAGTAGATAAATTTATAAGAGAAAAAATATAAGCAAAACCTGTTAGGAATTAAGGATTTGGTAATAAAGGAAGTTAGGGGAAACGGAAGTATGTAAAAGATAGGAAATAATAAGTTAATGCTGAGTTTTGAAAATAATATTAAAAGTGACAAGAAAAGAAATTTTATGGATAAATATGTGATTTTCAGATACAATAAATCTATTGTTTTAGAGTTTTAAAGAAACATATGAGTACAAATTTGGCTGTAGCAGGCTTGGTTTTTGATTATATATTAGGCAAAGATATACCTTTTTTATACAAGTATTTGGTATCCATAGAAACATTATTATATGGAGATTAAACAACTTACAAAGATAAAGTCAAGGGAAAATTTCTTGATGTCCAAAATTCATTAAGAACTTAAAATTTCGAAATATTGCTGTTTTTTAATAAAATTAGCATTTAAATTTTAATAACAAGGTAATAAATAAAACTATTTATCTGAAATTTCAGTGTAGTCTATATAATTTTTTTCATGAATCAATGAATTAACACAATACCAAATTTTCTATGCGAAATTACCCAAAATTCCAATCGGCATAAAACATGATTAACAATGTAACTTTTTGAAATAAAGTGATCATCCCGCCCTTATAAAGAACGTCCTGTAAAAAAAACTTTTTGAGTGTTTACCTCATATAAGGAGCTCTACAACAAATATAATGAAAATATCATTCCAGTATTTGATTTAGAACTAACAGACTATTTTAACCACTAATAAAAATAAAAATGTTATAATCACATAGTTCCACCCTCGTATAATTGAAAATTCTTACTTATGCTGTATTACATTAATGTGACCCTAACATTTATGTAAAAGTTATGAGTTTTTAAAAGATTTTAAGCTGGCAGCGATTATCTGCGAGCGACACTCTTGTAATTTCACATATCGATTATGACTCCCATTTATTATTATTACAATTACAACTTATGAAAGAGATTCATAACCTTCAAAGTAAAATTTAAATGGAGGATTGTATGAGTCCTGTAAAAAATAGTTAACCAATCTTTCTAGAATAAAACATATCATTTGAGAATATCATAGAATTGATTTGGGTAAATTTCGTTAAAATCGTACTAAATTTAGGACATTTATGATCTTAAAACTCCATTCCAAGGGGAATATGTGGGGCCTAGTGAAATATTAGACCCAAAATCATAAATGAGGATTCGTTCAATGAGGTTTACCAAATTTCATCAAGACATCCTTCCTTTAGATATCAAAACTATCACAAGGCCTACTTGAGCAGCCAACCAGACGAATGGACGTACATCATTAAATCGATTCAGAAAATGTTTCTCAATCAAACATTTACTAAAAGTGCTGTTAGTTTTCTTTGCCCGTCAAAACTTTTGCACAAACGCATAATACCTCAACTTCCAATGGTGGTGTAGGTTACAGCAAATTGTACATTCGAAAGGTCCAAAAAGTACCATATAATAAAATCAACATATTTTATACAATTGTAGTTATATAAAGTTTGCTTCATGATTTTCGTATGCTTTGTGATAAAGACTTCAAATAGTACCACTGAAAATTTCATATAGTACCAAAATTTTAAAAGTACCATATGATACCATCAAATAATTTTATTGGAAGTTATATATAATCGTGGTAGTAGCTTAATTATGTCAAAGAATTCAAAAAGTACCATTGGATATAGTACCATAAACTTTAGTACCAATATAGTACCAAAATTTTAAAATTACAATATGATACCATCAAATAATTTTATTGGAGGTTTATATAATTTTTCATGGTATTAGCTTAATTATGTCAAAGGAATTCAAAAAGTACCATTGGATATAGTACCATAAATTTTCTTTGATTAATTTGTATCTATTTTAGAAAAAGTATCGATAATTCCAAGTTAATAAATTATTTTACCTTTTTTCTTTAATACAAAAAATTGTTATTCATTAGAGCTTAATACATTTAGGATCACCTAGAGGTACTTTTACTTTTTAAAATTATCGAAAAATTGGCACAAAATATTATCTTCTTCTGACTAAATTTCGTTTTACTTCAGAAGATCCAAAAAAGTACTACATTTGGCTCAAATTCAAAAATTACCATTAGAAAATTAAAAAGTTCCTAAAATCGTATCATTTTGATTTCATACATAAGATTTTAACAGTTCATCTTATTCACTAGGACTTTTTCATATTTTAATTTAATCATAAAAAGGATTAAAAAGTACTAAAGGTATAATTTTTATTTTTATGCTAATAATAAAGCTCCTTGAATTTTCAAAACCCTCAGCATGTTTAAAATATTCAGGTAGCAGATATGATACAAACAATTTAAATCTGCTTCGAAAATCTTAAAAGAATTCAAATGGTACCATTTGGAAATTTCCTGCAGTACCATCAAATTTTCAATGATTAATCGTAATAATTATTTACGATTTGGCATCCACCTCGATAATCAACTAATAAACGTATTTTATATGAATAAATTAAATTTTTTTTTTTTTTGATTTCGCATTTCGTCATTTTAACAAATATTAATTTTCCATTTTGCCCCTCATTTGGTACTTTTTTTGTATCAAAATAAATCATTATTCAACTTTAATTTTAAACTTACATTTTCCAGGATGTTGTTGTAACAAATATGATCCAAAAAAATTTAGACTTCTTCAAATACTTAAAAAATATATTTTTACAGGAAGAAGTATTTTATTAAGTTATTTTCTTCAATGATTAAAAAAAGGTTTAGATTCCATTAGAAAAAAATTGAGCCATTTTATGAATAAATAAAAAAATATATGAATTTGGTACCAAATTATGGATAAGTTTTTTTGTTGCCCTAAATATTCACACTTGAAAATTTTCGAATGTAAAGAAAATATTATTTTTATGTTTACTGCATAAAATGATACATTATGTTCAAAAAATAGTACCAATTATAGTTTTACCCTTTAATTACCAAAATGAAGTACTGAGTTGTTTAAAGTTTATTACTGTTTTCGAAAATTTTCGAGTTTTTGGTACATAAGAAACAGTTTGTTCATAAATATTAAGAAATAAAGTATTTATGAAATTATGGACAAATACTTTTTATCCAATTAATATTTGAAAAGGACCATATTTTTATTTCAATTTTTTCTTTGTAAATTTCCAGATGTAATTTAGAGTAAAAATTTTTAGTTTTCACCCTTTGCCCCCTAAATAAGAACGAATTTCAAAAAGTACCAAATAGCTATTAGCTTACTTTTTTCTTAGGAAAAAACAGCTAAAGTACTGAGTTTCTTTAATATCTATTTCTGTCTAAGAGATATAAAGTTAGCGAGTTCAGCTTTATTTACCTTTTTCCTCTTAAGCTTAAAAAAACCATTCAAGAGGATCTTTTTTGAGAGACAGGGATCAACAAATTTCAGGTTCCTTGCTTCAGCTGTTTGGACTCTAGGTTGATGATTAGTCCGTCTGTCAGTGTGTCGATAACAGTAATATTTTATATAACAATTCACAAATAATTAATAGGGCTTGTGGACAGAATTTTGGCTTAAACTTTTCCGGATTGCTACCGCTACCCGCTTCTCATTTATAAAAAAAATGAAAAAACGTTTTGGCGATCATCCTAATTTTATTACGTATTTCCTAATTCCTTATTTTTTTAATTTTCTGTCTAACATTCTTAATTCCTTTAATTCACTTCTTTGTCCTTTTTTTGTCTTAATCCCTAATAAAACACGGTCTTCCTTCAAACATACTTAAGTTGTTACAAACAATTTTATGAATCACACCAATTTGGTCTCCTTATTTTATTAATCACGTTTATTATACACTTTTTAAAAAATTTCCTATATTTTGCTCATTATTCCTCCTCGAGTTTTTTTTTTTTTTGTTCCTTTTCACTTCCTAAATAAATATTGTTGAAAATAATTACAAAATAATTATAAAATTAGTATAAAGAAAATAATGTCCTTAGAGGGTTTAATGCCAACAAAAAGCTAAAATGATGAATAATAATAAGGTATATAATTAAGTGGTGAAACTTATTTTATAGAACAAAAAGAAATAAAGACAAATTTGTAAATAGAACTTTAAATAGATTCCGGTTGTTTCGATTGCAGTTACTAAGGTAAAGCTGTGAACTCGTTATCGTATAATAAGAAGGAAATTATTGACTTTGTAGTTCTTAATTAAGACAATTCAAAACATCATTTTCATATTTATTCATTTTAAAATTCAAAAAACATGTCCTTATGAGTTGGTCTATTCTGCACTGAAGTGCTTCCAAACTGTTGCGATCATAATCAATTAATTACAATTGAATGGATTTTTGAAATTTAGTCTTGATTCCGCAGTAATTTTTCATTCGCTCTAAAATATTTAACATAACTTGGTTACGTATGATTAATATTAAATTTTATAAATAAATTAATCATACGACCTGTGAAATATTTATTGCGAAAAAAACCAAAATTGAATGAAATGGTTTATATCAATAAAAAATATTGCAAAAACACAAAAATAAAATTTTTACTATCGTATCCACCGCAAGTGGTGATGGGGGTATATAAACTTAACCCTCCATGAGTAACGTCAAGAAGAAGACAGACAGATAGTCAGACAGATGAACAGTTAAAATTGACTGAAATATTTTTTCTTCTTGATAAACACTGAATGACAAACTTACTTTACCCTCTATCACCACTTGTAGTGAAAAAATTGTATTACTTCTTCAAAATGTGAATAAATATTTTAACCACTCTTTCCACCACTTTATTTATTCGAATAACATTTAACAACTAATTCCATAAAAAAAAACTTTTCAAACAACGTTAATCATAAAATAGTAAAAGCTTTTGTTAAACTTATTAAAGTCCACTTGAGTGGTTTGTTAAAAGTCAATGACTCTTAGAATAAATAAAAAAGAGAAGGAAAAGTAATAAAATGTGAATTTCGGGTTTCGACTCTATTTATTATTCTTCATAACATCCGATCTTTCAAAGAGTTTAATTTTAATTTTTAAAAAAGGAGTTTTATTTTTTTATCGCTCTTTGAACAAAATATAATTCTAAAAAATGATAAAATTAAAAAAGATAGAAATATAAGAAAGAGCGAATCGACAAAAGAGTTTAAAAATAATAATTACCACAACTTGTTTTGAAGTCATGTGTAGCAGTCGAATTTTTTTATTAAGCTGAAAAAGTTATATTTTCATCTTTTTAAAGAGGAGTAATAGCAAGAGTTTAGCAAAGAAGAGTAAAAATTAAGATCATTTGAAAATAAAGATTTTTCTCTGAGCTTTTCCATACTCTGGTTTGAGCTAAAACAATTCAGAAATTTTATCACCAGGGATTAGGAAATCATAAAAAATATAAAAAAAATCTAGAGATTTAAACTTTAATGCTGTTAATTAAAATCCTGCTTTTCTCACAAATCCTTAAGCCATTTGCAGTTTGCAACAATTTTTCCGTACTTTTCTATTTTATTTGTAGAAAAGCAACTAAAAATGGATTTTCATCTCAATTTGCTTCAATGCTGTTTCCAACTTATTGCAGTGAAATATAGAAAAATTATAAAAAAAGAGCTTGTGGGCTGAAAAGGAGAATAAAGTATTACTGTTTAAATTACTTCCTTGTGTTAGCAACAAAAGTGCGTAAAAAACAAATTATAAAAAAAAAAGTAAGAGTGCTACATTCGGGTATGACGAATCTTCAATACGCTCCTTACAAATGTAAATATATTATGTTTCGTACACATACACTCACAAACGTATATAATATATCACTCTTTTCTCAATACAACACTAGAACACTTAATGAGACCTAAATTCTTTTATATTTTTGGCTAAATTTTTTTTTCTACTTAACCGATTTTGATAAATTTGGGAATGATAATGAAGCACATATAAGTTTATATTATACCAAAATCTTATTCGTATATATAAAAATTCTTCGCTGGAACTGAGAGGTTGCGTCAGATATTTGTTGATACGCTGAACCGCAAACTTTTTAGGACTATAGAAAATACTCAGAGCAAATTTCATTGTGCTCTATCAATTATTGTGAATGTGAGCGTGCCAACAACAATCAGACGGATAGAAGGATAGACAGACAGACAGACAGACAGACAGACAGACAGATGGATATAGCTAAATCAACTCCGATTTAGGTTTGATGCAAGAACTTATATATATTGTGATGCTTTCTAAACGTTACACACGAAGTGATGTATTGATGATTGTGCTCTATCAATTATTGTGAATGTGAGCGTGCCAACAACAATCAGACGGATAGAAAGATAAACAGACAGATGGACATAGCTAAATCAAATCCGATTTTGATTTGATGCAAGAACATATACATTGTGATGCTTTCTTAGCGTTACACACGAAGTGACGAAGTTAATACACCATCATTATCACTTGTGATAGTGGAGGCCCAAAATGGAAAGGCCAGAAAATATTTACTATTTATAATCTCGGTAAAACGTGACAGACATACGGAATAAATATTTTAAATTAAAAACACAAAACGAAAAGAGGAACTCAATTTATAAGCTTGGAATGATCTTAGATTATATTAAGAAAAATATAAAAAGTTAATAAATGTTAAAGCTTTTTTTACAACAAAATTAAAATTTAATTTAATATAAAATTCTTAGACGTATAATTAATATTAATTAACTTTAATATTACGTATACGCTTGATATTTTTAATAATTCATTTCATTTCATTTCTTTCATCCAAAAGGTCAAAATCTTAATTTCTCCATTGAAATAAATCAAAATTGTTTTTTTATTTTTAAACCACTTTTTCCTGGAAAACTTACTTTTTCCACTTTTCACTGTTGACAATACAAGACAAATTGTAGCGGTTTTGTTAGATGTTTAATCTTATCATCTTTCTGTTTCCTCTATCCCTCTCTAGTTGCGTGTGTGTGTGTTTGTATGTGAGTTTAAAATATCAAGGTTAAGTTAAAGGTCATGACAGGGATAACAGGACAAATCAACAAGTCTATAACGTAGGTAACCAAATGTTGGTGGTAGGAAGTTTTATTAGTATTTTGTTAATTGTACTCTAGAAGGATAACGACAAATGTGATGATAAGAAGACAAACAAAACGGTAATGAAGTAAAAATTATTTCAACAAATAAGTGAGATTAAGATATATATCTCAAAGGGCAGTACAACGATTTAATCAGATTAAGCAACGACTGATTCGTAATTCAAAGGATGGCTTTGCTATTGAATAAAAGACATCAGACAAACCATGTTGGATTGTTTTTAAATTAGTCTATCTGAAAAACGACCATATTTACCAATAACTGACATTGCTCAACTTGAAGACCAATATAGCACCTAAAAGTTATAAGGTTAATGAAATGATCTATGGATCAGAGTTTTTCTGTTACTAATTTCGTAAATACCTTCCAACACACGAGTATTTTTACGATGTCTTTAAGTCCTTCGAACTACATACTAAATTTCGGAAATCGCGAATCCATTTTTGAATTCTATTCCTAATATAACAAAATTCTTCAAGAGCTCTGACATGTCTTTAGAAGAGAAAGAGCTTTTCAGAGTATTGATTTAAAGAAAATGTTTTCGACTACAGCGAAGTTCTCAGAATCTATTCTGAGATTCTTGATTCTCCGGATTATAGCTTTGTCCCCATTCTACAAGAAGGGACATAACTGTCAACACACATTTTCCGGAATCTTTTATTTGATTGTCGTTAAAGATGACCCTGATGGCAAGATAGCTTTTGGCAATTACCGAAGGTCCGTCCTTGTATCCGTCAATGAGGTTTATAATGTCATTCCACTTAGATTTGTTGTAGTTTTCAAAGCTTCAATTATATCAAAATCATTTGTTAGTGATGGGAATATGGTCAGAGTTCAATGCAGTATAAGCAAGCAGCGACGAATAGATAATGGAAATATCTGAAAGCTTGAACATGACTTAACCGATATTGCAATTGAGAATTCAAGCTCTCATAATGATAATCTCTTAATAGGTGGAATATGCCAGGGTGATAGCTAACTCTGTTGACCGTTGACAGTTGAAGGAATATATTTGATTTTTTAATAAAACTGAACTAAATGATCAAACTGGAACATATGAGGATTAAAGGTAAAGATATAAATTCTGTGACCAATATAGGGGATGAATATTTTTATGACGATTGGTGAACGAATTTGAAGCAAAACATAAATGGAGAAGGTTTTAACCAACAGGCAAGTGAGAATCTCTCAGAGATAGTGTATCATTTTAATCAAGAATTTTCAGAACCCACTCTTTCAAAGACGGATAAAAAATATAAATAATAACCTCTCGATTTCCTATCCAACTCCTTCATTAAGAAGTTAAATTGAGTTGATGGCCTTAACATGCTGAGATCTCAACACTGAGTAAAAAAACACCAACCCTGCATACAAATGCATCACCTGGATATAAAACTCCTTTCTTACCTATACAACCTAAAAAAAAAGGTTAAACCACAACGAAAACCTAAATCCTCACAAGGCCATATACCGGTACCTGGTTATTTTCCAAGGAGTGGCGTAAGTCTCAAAGTATGTATGTATGTATGTATGTATGTATGTATGTATGTATGTATGTATGTATGTATGTATGTCAAGCCCTGTAGTAGATCTTTTACTCAACATAAGGAATTACAGTATACGCTGTTCGTGAGGACATATTATATATCGGAAAACCCTCCTAATAGTTATAGAATGTACAGTGGTGAACCATAAGGTGGCCATTGGTTATTTTGTGCCATTCGCTTTCAACAGGATGTATTCTTGCGATAGTTTTAGAATTCAAAGAGCACTGCAATTTTAGAAAAATTTATGTGTTTTTAATTAATATCTCATATTAAGTTCCTTAATTAAGATTCCAAAATTATTGAGGGACTGTTAGAGTTTTATAATCGATTTGACATGTAATTATTTTACTGAAAAAATCTATGGTAGATATGGTCAATGAATGATTGCTATCATATCAAGATCACCAACAAATATATTTTTTATCAAATTAAATCTTGATTCTTGGAAAAGTCATATTTGAAATTCCCTACACAAGTTGATATTAAAACATAATTATTAATGCCAGATTTATAATAATATTCTACTCTGAAAAGAGTTTCTATGTTAATCATTTATTTGCAGCGCATCACTTGGTCTTTGACGTCCCATTTTGAATCACATGGAAAGAAAACAGAAAAAAGATCTAAAATTTAAAGAGAAAGAATTGTAATACGGAGAGATACATGGACTGAACGGAAAGAGTTCTGTCTATGCGAGGTTCGTAGTGGATTATATAATAGCTTCTTCTATATATAAGTCAAAAGGAAAGATGTATCTGGGAATCATCCACAGATCCTGTTGTAACTGTCTATTCTGCCCATGACCATTGAAGCTAACTAGACCTTATAGAACTATTGAAGGGAGGTATTAATATTATATTTAAATTAGTTTCCAAAGCAATATTTTTATTGGACAAAATGTAAGACTCTTAGTACCAAGGATAGAGGTAGCCCTCATCCAAAAAAATATTAGCTATCGAATGTCTAAAGAACTGAGAATATTAAATATTTTATATCCAATACTTTTCCAAATTTGTGAAAATGGATGGCAGATACGGTCAAGGGAAAAAGGAAAAAAGAAAACAAACTCAATATCTGGGGTAACTAAAACCTGTTGCTCTCATATTGTCACTTTCCTATGTTTTATTGGAAAATTTTAGAACTGACAGAGCCAGGTGGAATATGCGCCCTCTATTCAAGCAAATATTGGTTATCAAATATCTGTTCAAATCTCTATTGCTTGATATTTAATACACGACGCGATATTTATTTTAATTTAGGACAGAGAATATCTTTTGTGCAGCGAAGAACATCGGAAGTATGGGATAAAAAAATTTTCTATATAGAAAGTCCTTGTATTTAGTTTAAGAGATATTTAAGACAAAAATATTTTTAACTTTGTTTTTTTCTTAGATAATTTAACTGTACGAACTCAATACGACCTCTAAAATATTCTACAAATAAGATACAGATTCCTTACAAAAATTAGAAACCCTTGTATACATACATTTCCCAAAGAGCACACATACTCTCACATATCCTTACACAGACTCATAAAATTTATGGATTTTAAATGTCATAATAAAACTTATATAAATGCTTAACATCTACCGTTAAATTTCATTGTATATACTTCCTTCTCACATGAAATCACAAATAAGAGTGAAAATCAAAAAAATCACTTCTTATAAAGTTTTTAATTCAATTAATTCAAAAAAAAGGATTCTAAACTCTAAAATTTTTGAAAGAGTCATATTAATGTATAAATCATTCATAATAATCTGATGTATATTTGAAAAGAATATACATCATTCCAGACATTGTATTTTTTACCGTTTTATGCTAAAATCCTAAAAGATCTTCTGTATTTCTTCCATTTTACTTAAAAAACTTTAGCTATAATTATCTTAAATGTTACTAAGATATCGCTTACAGATCACAAAATACAGAATTATTTTAAATATCATAGTGAAACCATTGCAAGAGTTAAAAAATATTGATATGCAAAATACCCTACTTTGAAATTTTATAGCCCGAATTAGAAAACATTTTCAAAAAATTATAATGCTAAACTCTTTTCCAGTTTCTTATGAAAAATTATAGTAAATTCAGCTTTTTCATTCAAAAATACAGATTTACTTTTAGAAATAGTCAATTTTGCCCCATTACTAACAGTTAATTTAACTTAATTTATACAAAACGTTTTCTTCTTTATTTCATTTCCTTTTATATAACAATATTTTAATTTCCTTTCTTTTGAATGCCATTACCCACAATTTAGCCATATTATAAATTCAATTAAAATAAATTTTTTTTGAATATCATTTATTCCCCCTTTTTTCTCTGTAAACAAATCTTAATTAATCTGATTATCCAATAGAGTAAAAAACAGCAGTAAAAGTCATTTATTGTTCACTAAATAAATACAACAACAAGAATTAGAAAATAAATACAAACACAAACTAACACAACTAACAGACTGACTGACTCATTTAACAGTAAATATAATTTTCGCTTGTAGTTCCTTTGTATTTATGTCCTGCTGTTTGTTATTCGTCCTGTTGTTCCTTTAGAGAAATCAATAAATGGCAAAATGGCTAAATTAAACTTCTTAGTCATGCACTGAATTATTAAAGAAGAAAAAAAAGGATTCAAAAGCAAAATACAGGAAAAAAGAAGGAATAACTACAAACGATATTTAGAAAACTTAATTAAAAAGTTTATAAGTAGTGATTTTTTAGGATTTTCACTCTTATTTGTGATTTTATGTGAGAAGGAAGTATAAATAATGAAATTTAACTATTGATGTTTAGCAATTTTATGAGTTTTATTATGACATTTAAAATCCATAAATTTTATAAGAGTGTATGTGTGCTCTTTGGGAAATGTATGTACAAAGGAAATGAAATTCAAGATTATCTTTTGATGAAATTAATTAAACAGTAAACAGTAAATTTTGTTCAATTTATGTTAGTAAATGACAGAAATGGAGGAGTATAATGAAATTAAAAGAATTGAATTGATCACACAAAACGTGAACTACTGAACGTTATTCTATTGGTGGAGAACTACATCATCGCATGTTTGCTATATGAACAACAATATCTCCCATTTAGTTAATAATAATTTTTTTAATTTGTTTCTCTGAGAGTCGATTTGTGTCGACAGTCTTAAGAGTACTTTGCAGAGTCTCAGACACAGAAGCTTGGGTTCTCCTTCTTAACACAACAACATCGGTTGTCTATATCATTTTACTTATCGTTTCAATTATAAAGAATTTCAGTCTTAAGGTCCCAAGTATTATTTGATTTTTATATGAGATCATGTTACCTTTGTAAAGCCTGTCAGTTATTGTGTTTAATGTCAAACAAATGAAAATATTTTTAATCTGATTAAAATAAGAGACCGGAAAAAATTACAAAAATTAATAAATATTTTTAACGAATTCCAAAAAAAGTTCAAAGATCTGCCGTCAAACTGTTTCCAATGTTATTAAACAGCAATGAGAAAACTCCTTCTCCATCCAGGTGTAAGGAATAGTCCATTTCATGTTTCTAAAGCCAAAAAAATAAAAAGCATTTTCAAAAGGTCTCCCAACACATGTGGTATGAAAGCAGCCCAGTTATTGGTGCTTGGACCATTTGGTAGTAAAAGTCAAAGTTAATACAGGTTTAAACATATACAAAGCTTAAAAGGATTCTGTTAGAAATGCTGCTAAAAATTTAGAGACCAAAAACAGAGCACAGAAATTGAAGTCCTGTTGAATATTCCTGCTGCGCAATGAATGACCAAAACAGAAAAGGCTCCTTATAATGTGTTTCCTTGGCATACTGTCACTATGGTAAAAAGCCCTAGAGCGCTACAATAACATTAATGTGGTATTTATAATAAGAGAGGAAAATCCTCTAAACTGCTCGTAGCTAAGGCCAGTGAAGAGATATTGTGGTAGATTTTAAATGGAAAGAAATTATCTGTTAGAGACAAGTGACAGAAAGCACTATAAAGACGTTAGTGGAATTTTTTCCAAAAAGTTCCAAATTTCATTACTTGAAATTAAAAATATAAGAAAAGTTTAGTGGTTCCATCTTTTTAAAATGTATGTTAAGAATTTTTTAATCTCACTTCTTTTATAATTTATTTTAGACTTAAGTAATACACATTGAGGTGAAGTCAATATTTGGCAAAAAAATCTGTAAATTTTGATCGGATGTGCAATTTAACATAATGATGTTAATAATGTGCAATAAGCATAATGATACTTCGGTAGTTTAAACACCAAATAGGCTTCATGGGCGGAGTTATAAGGTGGCATATTGGTGTATTTTCGCAACTCAAAATGAATTCCTGAGTCATTTTAACCATATCCGTTAGTCAGTCTGGCTAGTTGTCCATGTAAAGCTTCAGGTCGCAGTATTGAAGTTGACGCAAAATAAAATATCACGTAGTATTATTTTGTCTCCAGGACAATGCTGTAATCGGTCCAATTATTTATATAGGCCACATACAAATATATTTACAGGAGCAGTCCAATTTAGAAACATGCTGGTATGGGTAGAATAACGAATTCATAGCTCTCAAGGACTTCTTTCGTAAATAACCAGATTATGGCATAATAAGAGCTATGGGATATTATGGACTGACTCTCGTAGAATGTATAGCATCGATCTCTTTATATATTTAGTTTACATAAACCAAATATAATTATGCACACTAAAGTGATATTGGGAACTGAGTCCTGTAGGGGAGTTATGAGAAATGACGGAAAAATCCTCATTTGGCACACAAGAATTATACAAAATATATTCGCCAATTTCAGGAGGCTTTGTCCAAAAGCTAAACTGGTATTACGTACCAAAATTTCATGCAGATAACTTTAAAACTGCAACACCAGCCATTGGGACGAAAATGTTCAAAACGATTCAGGAAGTGATTATGACTCGAACGATATAAAAGTTTATCAGTATCACATTTGGTGTAGATCACAGTCAAATAAGTTAAGCTACTACTACATACTCTCTGATGAAGGAAATGTATATATATTCCCGATATAATGACAACTGTCCTGAATACTGATTGGAAAAAATGGGGGTAATATATGATTTTCCTTTGTGCTGCCTCTTATGGGCACAAAGGCCTGCTTCATTTGTCTTTCCCTGATTGTGGAACAATCAATTGCAGTTTTTTGAACTAGTGATGGACCTTTGGCACTGTTCTTGTTTATGCATCTGTTCTCTGAAATGTGGGAGTGAAATAAAAAATTAGTCAGAGTGGAACTGTTTCATACAATGATGACATTGGGAATATAAATCTAAATCTTAAAATTTTAGCGATTTGGCTCGTGAAGTTTTTATTTATGGAAGAGTGAAGACAGGATATGTGATTACACTGTGTAATAGACTTTGCCAAGTGTTTCTTTTGTTGTTCTACAGTTTGTGGTAAAAGTAAATATTGTTGAAAATTGAAGGTAACGGCTGCTGCAACTTTGGCTTCAAGACACTGTTTTTGTTTATGCTTTATAATGGAATGAAGTCATGCCTGATATGTTGGTATTCTATATATTGCTTTATCCACCTTTGGTATCAGGATCACATGGTGGTAGCAGGATCATATGGTGTGGCACCAGGACCAGGAATGCTGTGGTAGCAGGATCACATGGTGTGGTACCAGAACCACATGCTGTGGTACCAGGACGGTACTAGTGCCAGTTTCCAACAATTTTGAGTTCAGTTTGTATATTTTAATCAAGGAGATAAACATAGAGGTCGAGAGTTAGGTGTTCTAGGAACTTTGATTGTAGCTTGAATATTGGTGTATCCTCCTGGGAAGTATCACTCATCACAAATCTTAACTACTCAGCTCTATATTTCTATATTTGAAATTTTTGCACTCGGTGGGGAGTAACGTCTTTGTAACTGATTACTATGGCCCAAGAGCAAAGGAAGCCAAGAAGAATTATTATCGTATTTTTTATAAAATACCCACATTTTAGCTGACGAATGGTATGTATTGACATACGTGTGCATAATTTTGTTCTAAACTGTATATCTGTTGCATCATTTGTTATTTTTGCTAAAAATATAAAAACTCATCTATTTTCTTAATGTTTCCAATAGGAGTTAACATTCCTTTTATCGTTAAAACTAAAATTTATTGTTATTGTTTTTGTTGTAGCAAAATTAGCAAGAAATTTAAAATTCTAATTTTGGAAATTAATTTTTCAATTTTCTTTTTCCATTCTTATTCTTTAATTCGCTTTAAGGAGCGATTAGCATTTTCAATTTATATTGACGTCAGAGATAAATTTGCCATACAAATTCTAAAGCTTAATGACGTCATTTAATTGTGTTTGAGGTTATTGTACATTAAGATAGAGGATAAGGAATATTGACCCATTCAATTCAAAGGTATGTCAAATGATTCACAGATTAAGATAGAATATATAGAATATTAATTACATTTTAAATAAAATGGAATAAAATTAAATTTCCAATGAATATAATGTTAGTCCAAAATTGAAGGAGAAAACTAGGACCTCATATAAGACACAATAGTTTTTGAACTGTGCAAATTTGTTAGGTTATCGAGCATATCTTTGGCACCAAATATGGGAATGTTGATTAAAAATAGAAAAATTACTCCATCGTCCTTTTCACTTGTCATGCATTAGTTTTGTAGTTATTTCAATAGCATGTATGGTTCATTATGCTCATTTCCTTACCAAGATTACTTTTAGTCTGAATTTTCTCACGGTATTATATTAACTCTGCCCACTGTTTTTTGGTTTCAAAACTACATTAATACCGATTTCGAGCATTTTTATAGTTTGGCCTTAAAGCAACTGAAAGGGCATTGCATTTGGATGCTTCTAGCTTCAAGCTCTTTATCCCTATTTGATAATTTGTTGGGTTCCAAATGACGCATTCCATGCCATTTTTAAAAAGTTCAGTGATTGAAACCTAACAACCCAGACTTTAATTAATTGGAATTGAATATTTATGCTCAAATCGCCCCTTGAAATTCGGTAAAGATATTTAGATACTAAAACTTAAGTTTGTTTTACCACTGCCCAAGTTATGGTCTTTTTTGAAGAAAAGAAATAAAAAGAAAAAAGAATTCAATGGTCGAAAGAATGGTATAATTTCAGACACACAATTCCCTACGAGCTTCTATGACATTACTTCATTTAACATAAAGTTATTTTGGAGCAATTGGCTACAAACCTTTCTCAATTATGGCTTTGATCCTTTCGCTTACCTACAACTATATACTATTCTCCTCTCAAGTACAATTCTCTAGTCGAAATCACATCATTCGTGTTTTTGAATTCATTGCATAACACTCATGTTAGGAGCTTCAGTATTTAATGATTTAGTAATTCTTCTTCATTGAATAATCGAAGCATCAGTTTTGGATTTAAAACCCATTCCATGAATCTTGAATATAATGCTTGAACCTGTAAAGAAGCCAAGCCTTAATTACTTCCGAAGGTCAAGTGGATTTAAACTTCATCGTTATCGTTTCGTTTCTAATGCCTCAACTGATTCTATTGCTCTAGATGGTGAATCTTTGAATATTGAATATAATGCTTGAACCCATATAGAAGCCAAGCCTTAATTACTTCCAAAGCTCAAGTCGATTTTAGCTTTATCGTTATATTTTTGTTTCTAATACCTCAACTTTTTCTATTGCTCTAGACGTTTACGTCTTCCTGCTATGCCTATAAAAAAGATCGTGCAGTTCTTTGATAGTGCACCACATTCCGAAGGGAAGTAAGCACTGGCCTTGGAATGAACATGAAGAACGAGAGTTAAAATCCCATTTTAAAACCATTAATTTTCTATATATTGATCAGCAACTATTGACTTTGGTTATCCTACTCTTTAGATGTTTGATCTAGGTTAACATCCGATTAATTAAGTTACCGAGGTTTGCTATAACAGACTATATATGCTTTTCCCATTAACCGTTTTTGAATTCATTCGGGATTGATATTCAGACCATGTAGGCGTCCCCAACAAAGTTTTCTCCTATAGCTTCCTCCAACATAACTGATGTGGTTTCTTAGGCAAGTCTTTTACAATTCTACATAGCTGGTTTGGATTCGTGCCTTTACGAACTAATAATTCGAATCTATTTGTTGTTTAGCATTTTTGATCGATTCTGTTTCTAAGTGTCAGGTTCTACAGGCCTTATTTATCTTTATAAATTTTAGTTAATAATCTCAAGATTTTCAAGTATCCAGTAATATTCGCAGATTTGGGAAGTCTATCGCATACTCAATATAAAAATCACTATATTTGTACATTAACTTTTTCACTTAATCGTTCCTTATATCTTCCTTTTATGTCTTGATTTGGTTGCCAACTCTGATTTGTTTAGGATGTAGCTGCAGATCACAGCATTCTTAAAATATACTTCCTTACCCTTCAACCAGATTCACTTAAGTTTGGTAAGCTTTTCAGTGGAACTGTCAAATTCTTACAGCTTACCATGTACCAAGCGTTTTCTTTTTTCGGTGGCAAATTAGGCCACATTAAGTAAATTATGGTAAGTAAATTTTTGGAATGAATTGGGAATGTTAGACCTTTGGAATATTTCCCTTTTTCACTCCTTGTACAAGTGCAGTGTGGACTGTTCTAAATGAACTTTATCATCCAGTTTAGCTTTCAATTTTTCATCGTTATCCAGAGAGCTCTAAATTTTGGATTGAATTTCAGAGGGATCGCTTAAGTTATCTTAGTAACAAAGGAATTTCTCTCTAACCACAATTCATGAATGAATTATGATCAATATAGATCACTCTTCAGAAGTTGTGATCAACATTGCAATATAACTTCTCCAAATCGAGTGATGAGTTTCCATTGGGTTCTTTCGGAATTAAGTGTTCAAAATGCTAACTACATTTTCAACTTCGTCCAGAAACTTCTCAAATTTGGTTGACTTTTCGGTAGAACATTTAGCGATGAATTTTCGGAGCTCATACACCTTGTAAATCACTACCTGGTACCGATATAAGAGATCGGTCAATATAGACCGAACATCAGATGTTGTAAACGATATTTCGAAAAATCTTTTCTTCAAATGGAATTTTCTCAAATACTTAGTGATGAGCACTTTCAGTGTTATTTTAGAGAGGGGCGTTTTAAAGAGGTTTATCATCCATGTTATTATAAAAATTTATTACTGAATTATAATTAATATCGTTCACAACTTCTGAAGTAGTATTTACTTTCTTTAATACCTTTAATATTAGGAGTACTTAACTTCAACAGCGTTCCTTGCAACAGACTTTCTAAACAAAACTGATATTTCTAATGTCCATTTATCGGTAATCATTTTTAGAGACGTAAAAGTATTGACTTTTCGTTATTTCCAAAAACATAACTTTAGTTCTGTATTGTCATTTATTTAATAATGAGATAAATAAATAAACTGTTAAAGACATTTAAAAAATCTTTTGTATATTTGATCCTATTTTTACGTCTTTTTTTTAATAACAAACACTTGTCACATTATTACATTCTTTTTTCGCCCTTACAATCAAATAATTCAATATTTGGTTAAAATGTGTCAAAATATTTCAAACAATAAAACGCTGATGTGACATAATAAAGAAATTATAATTCTTTTCTCTCTATTGTTATAAAATATTTGAGGATATTGTTGTGCTGAAATAGCAAAAAATAACATAAGAAAAGATAAAAAGGGAATTATTTGATAATAACAGCATTTTGGTAAATATTGGACTACAAAATAATGAAATGTTTGTGAAAGAATTTGGGATCTCTTAAATAAAAATATTCCAAAAAAAATTTGTTGTCATATTCGCTTAATATTGTTGAGATATAATTCATCAGATATAACTTATTTTCTTTAACAGGATTAATGTATTTACAAATATCATTTGAAAACACTTATGAATTTATATACGTGTGATTATGTTTAAGCCCATATTTTAATTATGTTAATGAAGGGGATAAAAAGCCCATTTTACATCCTCCATCAACTTCAACATTCCTAGTGTAATAACAAGAAGGAATCATTTAGTTTGTTGGACTAAACGGAAGAATTCAATAATTTTTTTATTACTTTAAACAAAGAAGAATGTGTCTTCTTAGTGTACACGAAATGTTCACCTTATTAAGTTGCAACTCTTGTATGGACTGGTGCCATCTCGGAAATAGTTTCAAAACAGAGTATTCAAAGGATTTTGCTCAAAGCATCGAAACAACTCTGTCTTCATCATCAATTATCAACTTCACTGCGATCAGAATAACATAAACCGCCACTGATATTGACACTTTCAATCGGGACACTTGAGGTGGTAGCAGCATTTGAATTTAAATGCATTGTACACCTAGACGAATTAACCGAGACCCAGATAGGGAAATAAAACAATATCAAATGCAACACAATGCAATAAAAAGGTCTTTCTCGATCTGGCAGCCAAATAATGATATCTTGAAATTGAAGGTATTAGGAGATGCAGAACTAGAGCTCTATAACAGCAATGTAACGACTATTTTCAGTTGCCCATCTGGTGAGCATAAGCGACCCATCATGTTAGATTTGCAGGATAATGCAGGAGAGTACCTCCCGATCTGCTCTCCAATTAACATTATTATGAAATTTATGTTATTGGAAGGTGCCCAATTAGAGCTCTATAAAGTCTATGTTCTAACAGTTTTTAGTTTCTCAACTGTTTACAATTCCAACATCAGAGACATACAGTATGACAACATCCCATTGATTATAGGAGATTTATGAATCTTGGAAATGAATAAAGTGTTGCTAATTTAGCGGAACAAATTATTAAATTACCATAACCATAGCGAGTATTGGCTAAATAACATGCACAAACTGAAAATAGTTGTTTCTTTGGGAAAAGATCATCCATAATAATTTCACAGTAAGACTTCTTAATTTTTTAACGCCGCCCATAAAAAGCCATTCTGTTTGCAAGAGTTTATCTACCGTTATTTGATTGATCTAAAAATTCCCTTTAATAAACATATAGCGGAGTGAAATATGATCAAAACAATCGATCACATCAGTCAGACGTAGTATACGAAATACTGTCGCATTTCCCAACCTAAACAACGAGAATCTCAAAGAAGCGTTATATCATAAATATGAACTATAACGATGCTAGGATTGCTTGCGAATCCAGGAAGTTATATGAGAAAGTAATGACCATGATCGTTCTAATAACTGGAATATATGAACTGAAGAGAAGAAGTTGTGGTCAACTGTAAAATCTCGAAGCCATTTAAGAAATATGATACTGAAGCGATCAAGTTTGCTAACATTATCTTGACCGATTCTAATGATTTCTCGTTAGCATTTTGCCATTAATTCATTCCACTTTTCTTCCCATAAGGAAATTTCAATGCTGGCGTTTTAAAACCTTAAAAAGCAGAAAGTTAAGTATCTGAAAATGGTTTCAATAAGGAGCTTGCGAGTGCAGTGCAACAGTTTAAGTCAGTTTTAAGGACACTTGATGGTCATTTCTTCTCTTGAACTGAACTTAACAAGATCTAGCCAACAGCATATATTCCGAAAATGTTTAGCACATCCGCAGCTAACATTGAGTTACTCAGCATACGCAATTATTATTCACAATCTTGAATTATGGACATATAATGCTTAGAGTACAATTTTTAAACCTTTAATATCAATTCTACAATTTCAACCTAAGTACTGAAGCAAATAAGGTATTGTAAACGGTTTGCTTTGCCCAACAGTTTATACACAACCATAAGCTAACGGTAGTGCCATTAAATTCACAATACAACATTTGATGAGGTCAATAATACTGAAAACCGTTCTAACTCTTACTTATTTACTTAAGACCATAACTTGAGGGTATTTGAACACCTGACAAGGGTTTACAACATGTCAATAATGAATTTGTTCTTAGACTTTTAAGACCAAATTAAAGATAAACAAGAATTTTTGATTCTAGATGATTCTTTCTCGGTGTTACACACAGAATAAAAACCATTTGTGGTAGGGTTTTAAAAACTGGCAGCTGTTCCTTTTTACAAATTGATTGCAATGAAAGAAAAAAAGAAATTTTAAATAGAACACAACCGTTCTAGCGAATTTCATGAAATTTGGCTCCTATATAGACCGTTATATAGAAAAAGTGGAGGTTGCAATATTTATGGATGGGTCAGAGGGGAATAAGGAATAACACATATACATGTAGTATTTTTAATTTCAAAAAAAAAACGATTATATCATTTCGTAATTTCCTATAATATTTTCAACAAATGTTGTCTAATTCCAGGTTCTTCCTACAGAATTTTCGCCTCTCAGCTGAAGGAAGATATAAAAAATATAAAAACGACCATATACAATATGTCATCTTATGCCCCGCCTCTCGTATAGAGTGCAAATAGAGAGTCAACTTCTTTGATGCATTTGAAAAAATAAATCTCTTTAGATTTCCTCATTTAGATGTTTACACTTAAATACCAAAAAAATTAGATTTTCTGAAAGCTGATTTAGTTACGTTTTTTAATGAGAGTCGTCACTCTAGTTACTATTCTGTGGTTATACCCTGATAATGTACATGTTTTTAAATCTCTATTTTCTAAATTATTTTTCCAAGAAAACACTTACTATTAAGGAACAAGGCGGAAATGTGTTATTGATTGTTGTATAACACATAAGAAAAATATCCTTAGGGAGAAATAAAAGAGAGAGAGAAAAACAAAAGGAAAAGTGTAGAAAAAATATTATTGATTCTTCTCGTTATATTTCTCTACACTTGAGGAAAACGTGTAATTTTTTTTTTGTGAATTCTGATATTGTTGACAGAAAAAAAATGTTAATATGATTTAACTGTTTTACAACAACAACAACAGCGACAACATTAATATCCTCTTTACAGGATATTAGTGTTACAGTGTATTTGATAGCTGGTATTTTGTTTGTTTAGCTTTTGTAAAGACTATTTTGTTGTGAGGAATTTCACAATTGAATTAGTGAAAAAATTCCTTAAAAAATTAACTGGAAACAAGTGTAATTTTCATTTTATTTAAGTGGATTTGAGAAGCGATTAAGTGAAATGATTTTAGGAATTTTAAAAATCTGTAAAGCAAAAATATTTCCAACATTTAACTTTTCATTGACGTTACAAATTGCGGAAAACATAATTATTTCTCTTATTTTTAAAAAACTTGTATTATTTCAATGAAATTTTTAATTTCCTTTACTGCCTGTTGTGTGTCCTTTGTGACCTGATATTTAAAATATTTGTCCACAAAAATTTTAGAAAAATTTTATTAAAGTTAATTTATATCAAATATTTTTATAAAGTTATTCATCTACAGATTTTTTTGTTGAATCAAATAGAAAATGAAAATACAGGCTGTCAAAAAAATAAATACACAATAGATTTTGAAGGCAGAAAAACATGCACACAAACAGAAAATCATTTAATTATAAGAGTCTATTACTTTTTTCATTTTAACTACCGTTATTTTAACGATCTAAACGATATAGTTTCTGAGTTTCTTTGATCGGATTTGGAGCAAAAGAATGTATCAGTTCAATTTCTGATACATTTTATCCCTAAAATATACATCAAGAAACATTCTGCATTGATCGAAGCAAATGGTAGTCAAAAGGACAATACCGGGGTTATAATATGGGTAAATGAAAATTTTCCATCCAAGTAGTTTTTGACCAGTTCATCAAAAGATGTCATGATTAAAGGTTGTGACTTTTACTCTTCCGATAATATTTTCATTTATGGTCCTCTGCCAATGCGCAGTGAGTCCTAATCATATTTTGGAAAAAACCCTGTAACTTCAGATCATCTAGATGGATCTGCATGATATTTAACATAATGATGACAAAGGAATGTGACATTGTACGGCATTTTACTGCACGTTTGAAGGTACCTCGGACATTTAAACGCAGAAGTAACTGCGCCTATAGAACCCTAATGTACAGTCCTACCTTATCATTACGTTGAATAACAGGCAAATCCATCCAACTGGTTAATAGACATAAATTTGTTTAAAAAATCGATTCTGGCCTACTGTGAATCGGTACAGATCTCCTTGACCAGTGCTACTCTAGTTTAATAGCTCGTAATAAAAACTTCCTCTGTGAATAAATACCAATACTAAAGGAAGAGTTTACTATTTATCATCACTTTAATCCCTTGAGAAAATAGAAATGAAGTTATCGTAAACCCTTTGTAATAAAATGGACTGTGAAGGAATGTTCAAAGTCCAAAAGCAGATTACGTGCTCTGAGATGGCAAACACTTTAGCCCGTTCTATATTACACCAAACAGCTGGTCAAAATAAAATATCTATTCAAGTCCTTCTAAAAACATACCAGATCCATCTTTACAGTTCATTTTTGAACTATCCGTATAAAGTCTGCTGTCATATGATTATGTGGATTAATTCCTATGTCTTTTTTTGTATTGCCAGTAAATAGAAATCTAGGATTCGCTTTCGACGTGACGATTAATCAATTTATATTGAATACAAGACTACATTCTGCAATCCAATTTTTTCATCGCCATACCGTTCATCACTTTCTGAGACTGATCCGGTTCTAGTATTATAATTTTATAAGAAGAAGCTGTTTTCTTCTTCTGTTGTTCAGTTTCAGGAGAATTCAATTATCGAATATAAGCTAGAATAGAGGAGGCATTCCCATCACTTAGGAAGTACTTTCATTGTTATACCGAGTAGTTTTTTTTTTTTTGAGGAAATAACTTCTGGTTGATACAACTTTCGATAAGTTGAAAATCTTTGGCTGAGTATAACTCAAGTCGATCTTTGAAACGAGGGGTTGTGTACTCCTTCATATACTGAAACATCCGTAAATATGCCAATGAAATTCTATCACTAGTTATTATCACGATGTCCTTTTAAACGTCTCAGCTAAGTGCCTTGATCAGGGGCTAATTAACATTCTAATATAGTTTTTATTGGAAAGTCTACTTAAAATTGCAGACTCCATTTTGTCTTTTGTTTGTTTTTATTTTTTTTTTGTTTAACGGTTCAGTAAGCTCTTTGTTTTTACGATACCCCTGCTATAAATAACACTCTAAGCCCTCATTGAAGGCACTAAGAGGAAAATTTTGTTACAGATTTATTTCCTTTTAATTTTTCATTTTAGACACTGTGCGATCAAATATTTGGAAAGCAGATAGATATCACAAATATTATCATCTGAAACTATAAAGCACTATAATTCTTATAGCCTAGACAATCGCTACTCTATTTTCCCAAACAATATCCACTTTCCACCCACATATCAGAAAAATGAATCAGAATCCCTAAATATTAGCTAAATATTCTTTTATTACCTTGTATTTTCCCCAAATAATTTCTTGATTTTCATCAAACTGTTCCATTGAATTTTGTTCTGACCGAAAACTTCAATTGTTGCACACTTACAACCCTTAAGGTTAAATATTTACCACAAATATTTTTTGCCAATTTTCCGTTTTTTTTTGTTTTATTTAGGATTGAAATTTTGTAGAAGAAAAGTTTTTAATTCCAAATATTTTTAATAAAAGTCGTTTCCCACATATGAAAACCAACAAATAAATATTGCATTTTTTCGTTACTTTGTTGGTAAATGACAGCAGCTCATAGAATCGAATATATCAAAAAGTTGGATAGTTTTATTGGGTATACAAGTTAACAATGTGAGTATTATATGTGAAATTAAAAATAACAAACTCAAGTTTTGGCAAAATTTTGAGAAATGAAGATTTAAAAACCAATAACTCAAAAACTATAAGAGTTAAGAAGCTTAAGGAAGTATATTTTAAAAGGTTTTGACAGGGACTATTTGAAATTGAATAAAAACACGCAGCATACAAAATTTATCGTCCGATGTAACCCTGTTCCAAATACTATAACTCTGCCCTTGGAGCTCCTATTGATGTCAAAGTTATATCTATCACTTTATATAGTTTCAAGCAAATTCATTCAACCGATCAAAAATAACAGCTATTTTACCAATATGAAGAAGAAAACGTTTGCTGAGCTCCATATTCAGTTACCTAGAAAACTTGCATATGATAATTGCAATCCCAGGGAGGGACAAGCAGAACTTCAATCACCTCAATAATAAATCATCTCGATAATAAAGTTAGAGAAAATATTATATAGCGGAGGTAACGCATTAAACCATTTACCTAGTATTGCGAGACCTATATGAAATTTAAAATATTTTTACAATTCCAAGATCAAAATATCAGTATCAAAGAATATAACACACTGGAAGAGGTCAAAAAACAGAAAACCACCAGAATTTTCAACCTGCTACAAAAGCAACTTTCACCACAACAACGCTTGTCCACATATTACAATATCGCAAAAAAGAAACTTGAAAAGCTTTTGCAAATCCATTGTATAGCCCAGATCCCTTGGACTGATCATATTTCAAAAAATGGCTAAATCTTTCTAGAGTTCAAATCCTAGACAGATTTTTATAGAATCCAAATGATATCAAAGAAAAGATGAGAAGCAATACTAGTTATCGCTGGATAATATTTTAAACGATAAAAATTGTAAGACCACAACCAAATGGGGTCTAATAAGGGAGTAGAGACAGTAGTGCCATGAATAAAAGAGAAACAAGGGGTTAACACAAAATAGATACATGTGGTCAAAGCAAAAGCAAATTTTTAAAGAACGAACACAAGTTTTCCTTGTTTTCTGTGGATCAGGCATGGACCTCCAAGAGTCTAAAGATATTCTAATTGGTCTAATTGGGAAATTGCAGCCACTTTAAGAAGTCTTTCAAAATCCTTTAACTTATAAAGAGAAAATTATAGCCCGAAGAAAAATATTGGATTTGAAAATGTGTTGCCACCTTTTTGAGGAAAAAACTTAACAATTTATAGGAGTTGGATACACATGGGTATATGATTCATCCACCATATGACATTTGAATATTATGAGTTTGTGCAGAAGGTAGAAAAAATGCGCAGTTCGACTTAGAAAACTTTGTGAGTTCACTTAAAGATGTCTGTCCATCTGTCCTTGTAAAAATTGTGCTATAACTATATCTCACATTTTTGAAAGATATCTTGATGAAAATTTGACATGTTGTATTATCATGTCTTACAAAGTCTATTAAAATTGGTTATAATCGATTCATTTTTATAAATACACCAAAAACAAACGGGGTTTAAGCCAATAAACCGATTTTGATAATTTTTGCAATTGTAATTAGATACACTAAACTTAATATTATGGCGAAATTTGATTCTAATCCGTTGTTGAATTTACAGGTTGTCGAAGATATCGGTGATTTTGTTGGTTTAAAATAAGAAACTTCTCAGGACAATAACAAATATTCAGGCATGTCTATAATGAAGAGACAGACAGACAGATAGACAGACAGACAGATAGACGTATATAGCTAAATTTAACTCAGATTTGATACAATAATATATAGACAACATGGGGATTTGATTATTCCTTTTAAGCGTAATATACCCTTTTCACCATTTTTGGTGTTGGAGAGTACAAAAAAAAAATAAATAAATAATGTGGACGGACACAGAACTTGACTCAAGTTTTGATTCGATTAAATTACCTAAATACTTTATAGGGTCTTATATGATTCTTTCTCAGCGTTACACGCAAAATAGTAACTTGTCGTGAAAAGTATACAAAACATTAAAAATTGAAAATATTAACTATTCCAAGTAATTGACTTCAAATGATATTCAACTTACGTTTTAATAAAAAAATTTTAACCCTCAAGTTCTTGGATTTTCACAGGAACCAAATATATGCATAAGAAATTCATACTTTGGCCGAATATTGAACCTAAACAAGTCCTCCACTAGTAAAATTTATGCTATTAAATTGTTGCTCTTGACTGATTGCAAATTTCTTTCATATTTTTAAGCAAAAACAAATTATACGAAGGTTATTTTATAATTTTTTATAGGTAAATATTATGAGGGCCGTAGCTACCGACAATACAGTAAAGGCTATTTCATAATAGAGCTTGGATGACTATAAATTTCTTACTTGTTTTTCAATAAAATTATAAACGAAATTTTGATTTTTTAATGTTCATATGTGAGATGATCAACCCTGTTCTTGGACCCAATGAGAACTTCTCATGATATTTATTTGAAATTTTATTTATAAAATAGCCAGTTGATCCAAACTTTAGACCATATTTCCAAAAATATATGGGGACCACTGTGGACCACTTTTTAAAATCTTTCAGTTTCAGATTTATTTTGATTTCTTTTTCTATTTTTCGTCTTTCCACTTTATTCTTATTTTCGCATTTAATTTCTTTCATTCGCATTTAAATAAAAATATGCAAAATTTATGATAAAAATCTCCGATTAAATATGAATCAATCAAGCTACAACATTTCTTTCAAAGTGTCATTGAAACAGTTCTATATTTTTTTTACTCTTCAAAAAAAAAAAAAAAAAAAAACAAAAAAAAACACATTTTTTGTTATTCAGTGTAATGTCACGTTCATTGTATAGACGATTTTGTTCATTCTAAATAAACATTTCACTGGCGGTGACATGTGTCAGAAGTGTGTTGTTATTTCTTATGATATTGTGAATGTTTTTCCTCTTATTTATCCGCATTTTTTCCTTATGGGCTTTAGGTGTGAGGGTGAACATACTGGCAATCATGATATGCAGCTGATGGTTTTTCTTCATCTTCTTCTTCTTTTTGCTGATTTGTTGTGAATGAACAAAAATTTTTCATAGAAACAAATACGCTTTCATGATTTGTACTTGATGTCTGGATAGTTTTGAGATTTTTTTTTCTGCAATAATTCTGAAATGTATTGAATTGTGATTGAAGTGTTTAGGAGAATTGTTTTCAAAGATTTTATGAAATCAGATTTATGAAAGATATTTGCACCGTAAGTAAGGAGAAATCAAAGACATTTGTGAAAAGCAGGAAATTTTTGCACTGATTTAATAATTTTCGTTTATTTCCAATATTTTCACAACTATTTCTCTTATGCCTTCCAAATTCTCATTATTAATTTGCATACCCATTACATTCCTTTTTTGTTTATTTTCTTTCGTAACAATTTTATTTAACATTTATTTGAATTTTTATCTTATACTTAACCCTCAGCCCCCACCCCCTAGTAACTCTATGTTATATCTATATATTTATTGACATCAATGTGTATTAAGTTTTCCATTATTGCCACAAATTATTGAATGTTACTGTTAAGATATTTATTTTCTATTCTTTTCAAATATTTATTTAGTTGATATCTATAAAATTAAATCAAATGTTAGTTTATTGATTTCAATATTAGATAGAAATTGTATTTACTATACAAATTTAATGAAATGTTCATGTAGTGTAGAAGGGACGTATGAGTATTATTGAATATAAAAATATATTTCACATACGTGCTGTTGAATAAATTTATAAATAAACAAGTTAAAATCTTATAGTCATTTCAGCCCGACTACGAAATACTCTACACCACATTGTTAGTTTTTAATGACTGCTACGAAAAATTTATGATCGGCCCTCGTATAATTTGCTTTTCTTATTAATGTTTATGTGTACAAAAGCTTATTATAATACTAACATTTATGTGAATTTTATACGGAATTTTTTTCTGAAATTTTATGGGTGTTAAAAAAAATGATGAATTGACCCTCGCATAATTTCGGTAATGGTTTATATTTAAATTAATTTGTCTATATATTTTTACAATTCCCTCGTATATTTGCGATTTATAAGTTTGAAAGTGATATTTGGAAGAGTGGTTGTATGGGTCCTAAGAGAAATAGTGGACCGATCTATGTATAAATTGGCACATCATCTTGGAATATAATAAGATATATTTTCACAAAATTTGGATAAAATCGTTTTATATTTAGGAATTATTTGGACTAAGAACCCCATACCGGGGAGAAATTTGTTTGGGGCCCTATATGAAAATATGGACCAATAATAACCAATTTCAATACATTTGTCGATTTATGATTGATAGTTTTACGAAGGTTTCTGCTTGAACTTAGATGTTATCTTAGATATCGGTCTATATCTAAATCGACTTTGCTGGTTGAAAATAGGAAATTTCTTAGGTTTATGACCAAATTTAATTGAGCTCTGTTATTGCGGATGCGAACGTGCCAACAATAGACAGGCGGACGGTCATAAATAAATCCATTTAGATTTTGATTTAATACAAGAATGTATATATACACATTATGGGGTATGAGATGATTTCTTCTATATGTTACACATGGAATGACAAAGTCAATATATCCTCTTTACCATTGGTTTGGTGAAGGGTATGGAAAATAAATAAATTGTGTAGAAATAAACTAAGGAATAATGTCCTTTAACGCTTTTATTTATAACTACGCACGTCGGAGTATTAGAGAGAAATATTTCTATCTTTCTCTTTAAAGAGCTTAAATGGATTGAGATCCTGAATTAATTGTTTAAATAAATATATATTTTATGTTAATATCTCTACTTCCTTCTCCTCACTTCAGATCATTGCAGTCTTCTCCATCCATGAACTAAGAGTCTTGGCACTTTAAAGTGCAAACTTTATAATCAACCTTCACATTGCAATCGAAAACCAAATGAAATTATCATTTTTAATTTTACATCTGAGTTGAATATTCTGAGCTTTATTTGTCTGGTTATTTGTGGACATCTCCATATTTATTGTAGTTATCCAAAAATCTCACTCGTTACCCATCTATATCTCACCCTCATTTGTAGTCATTATACTACCCACATAGCAGAATCTATATACACATTCGATTGATTGACCTTGTAGCATGATTATCTTATACTTAGGATGTTGATCTTCTCGATATTTATCTCAAGCTCGATTATGCGTATCTAAGGTAAAAGACGGCGTCCTAGGGAGAGCAACATTGACGTTGTGAAGAACTAAGAGTTCAATGTATATAATTCGGATGTTTCATATTATCATCTGGGGTACTTCTTTTCTTTTCAATACTCGAATGATTTCCTGAAATCTATGAACAGTAAAGTGTAGCACGCCTTTTAAGAGACTGTTCTATTGTAATGTGTAGGGTGTTAGCTTGATCAACTTAACTCCTGTTAATGACTTCTTTTGGCGAAGATAGTTAAAAAGCGATAGTTTCTGTATATTCTTCAGGAACTGAGAAGCAGGAAGAGGATAATAGGCGAACCTTATTAGGATGATAATACTAGCATAATAACAGTTTCTGAATATGATGAGTGACTTTATGACCGATATTTCTAATTTGCATTATAATGTGGCTTAAAGTCAAAACAAGAGGATGTGGTCTAAGTGTTAATTCATAAAGACCACGATTCCTGGAGTTCTTTCTGACAATATAAAACATCTTTTTATAATTCCTAACTCGAACGCGAATCACACCTTTACATTCAGATTCTTTCATGTTTTATAAAACGGAAAGCTTTACAATATAAGTTCTTTACAAGTTTGAGTGTGTTGCTCGTATACATCAATGTACTCTGAATCGTAGTGATAAATTTTGATAACAACCCTCAAATATCCTCAACTGTCCTATATTCATAAACTTCTCTAACAGATAGATATAGGAAATAAATGCGGATAATTGCTTAAGTTTCACAAGTTCTGTAAGAATGATAGCTTGAATTGACTGCATCAGTCAGTCTTTTATTTTTCTCTCTCTTTCTCTTTTACTGGTTTTTCAGCCTCAGCTTCTCACTCTCTACAACAAAATTTCTTTACTTTTTTCTTTCTATTATTTTCAGGTAACTCAAAAGGTTATATCTTTATTCTTCATGGCAGCCTGATGACCCAACCGAATCTTTCAAGTACACTTAGTGCTCTAAGTAATGGATCCATTGTATTAAACTAACTAATGGCAAAAATTGTTTAAAAAATTGTTAATTGACTGATTCATAGGCCAGTTAAGATTATGGTGCCAACTAAAGCCAGTATGACTATACATCACACCATACTTTCCCTTGCTATGACACCATTGAAAAGAAAATATGTTTTAGTTTTCCAGCTACAAGTCCCCAACAACAAGACGAGACATGTAGGTTGATTTAAACGTGCAACATCAGAATTTATCAAGAACTATCTTAGTGCCACTTTTTGATTTTATTTTCCCACTAAATTATTATAATAAAAATATTTTGCATAATTTAATTTATGCTTTTGTATTCTACTAAAAACAAATATTTCACATTTATACACCAGACTGCACTCAGGAAACTTTTTGGGTTTTGTATTTAAGAACACAAAAATTTATTTGCAACTTTTAAAGCTCCATTGCAACACATATGTGTTAGTAATGCAAAAATGAGTTCATTTGCAAATTGAAACACGTATCTGAAAAAAACCCCAAAACAAGAACAAATAAGAATGCTATATTCAGCTATGCCGAATTTTTAATACCCTTCACCACAAGTGGGTGAAGGGTACTCACAAATATATACAATATATAATATAATTCTAATATAAAATGTAACACTTTATGAGTCATGGAATGAGTTATATATCTTGATATAATTTTTTTCTCCTGAACCGATTTTGATAATTTGAAAATTGGAGTGGTAATGAAGTATATACAGCTTAATATTATAAAAAACTTCTATTAATATCTGAAAAATTTATGAAAATTTTTGGTTTAAACTTAGAGGTTACATCAGATAACAATCTACATCTTTTAATATCCTGAATCGATTTTCTTCTCAGGACTATAACAAATACTCATGCAACAGCGGACAGACAGATAGACAGACAGGCATAGCTAAATCGACTCAGATTTTGATTTTATGCAAGAATGTATATACATTACAGGGTCTGATATGATTCCCTTTTAGCGCTACACACAGAATGACTTAATATAACCTCTTCACTTCTTGTAATGGTGGAGGGTATAAAAAAAGACAACAAAAGTACTGTGACTTTATCCCACATAACACACACATACACACATTAACATATTCTTACATTGCCAACCTACAGAAAACAAAATACAACAAAATATTATTTGCTCAATTGAGTTAACAAAATGAATAATGCGACAGCATGTTGCATCATGTATACATTGCCACATATCTACCCACATTGAATATTAAATCTTTGTTACAAATAGTCAAATACTATTTCCCCCAAAAAGATTCATGTAAAATCAAGGAAGAGTGTTATTATGAGCTAAGAGGAATTTTAAATGCTCTATAATTGTAAAGTTAATGGATACGGTGATATTTTTACTTATTGAAGGACTTATTAGTCTCCAGATATTGATGATGGAAAATTGAGATCTGAGGCAAACTCCGAAAAAGCTCTCTGACCAATTTCTAATGGAGTTAAAATTATATATGATTGAACATAATTAAAATATGAACGGATGGACAGACAGAAGGAAGGTATCAAATCGTTTTATATTTAGATGTTTTCCTAACATTTATATCCCTTATATTGCTTATGGCTCCTAAGTAGGTATAATATCTCCTCAGTAAGTAACTTTTCTCTTATAGATGGGCTTAAAAGTTTCCAGATATTGCTGATCAAAAATTGAGGTCTAAGACAAACTCCACAAAATCTATCTTGACAAATCTGATGTATCATATCGTTGATGATGTTTTCCTAAAATATATAATGCTTATATTGCTGATATCTGCTAAGTAACTGTACCGTTTTTCAAACCTGGTGGTGCTGCTGGAGGGTATAAAAATAAACCCCAATATAAAACATCAGGGGTACATGAATAATTGAAGTTTATTTTTGCAAATAAAATGAAAATAATAAATTTTTGAAACACATCTCCAAAAAACAACTACAAAAATTCATTTGAACAGATGTTAAGGAAATGTGAGAAATAAATTGAGTTTGCAAGTTAAATGATGTAAGTAAAAAAGTAATTTATTTAAAATTTAAAAAACAAAAAAGTTATAAATATTATAATAATTAGAATCGATAACAGGGTTTTCGCAATTGGTTTTCTGTAACTTAAAAATTTCAAGAAATTGCCATAACAGTTCCATAATATTTTTATCCATGTTAATTCTTTATCTGCCTTATTTTAGGTCTCACAATAGGTATAAAAAAATCCTAAAACTTAAAACTAAATTTTCTTATCGAAGAAGAACTAGTGTTCATTACTTGAGTCCCTGATATTACCAAGGCGATTAATCATTTTGATAAATCATTGAACCTATCTGCACATATGCAGACGTCTGGCAAGCGGAATGTGATATGTCTTTAGCCTTGAAATTTTTTCAAAACCTTCCTTTACAAATGGAGTATCAAATTCTCTATGGATGTTATCATAAAGCCCCTCCAATGAATATGCTCGTTTAGAAAATTTTACTACTAAAAATTTAACTTGTAGACCCATTAAACAATATGTCTAGTGTTCTATCCAAAATGCGGTTACCTATGAAATCTTTTCCAATTTTAAAAGTCTTATCGGTTTAAAAACAATTTTCAGGTAGAATTTGTGATCATCGCAATCTGCACAGAATAACTGTAAAACTGTTTTAGGGCCACGATGTAAATCAACAAATTCAAGGTTGCCGAATTGGCAATTAAGGTTAAATAGTAAGATTATACTGAAATCACTACGTAAAATCAATAATTTAAAGTTGCCTTTGTTTTCAATTCGGTAGACATGGAAGAAGTTTCTACTTAAGCCAGTACATCTTCCCTTTTTTCGCCACAGTGTCTCCAAAAAAATCTGCTTCAGGACATGAACTACTTTTCTCGAAGACTCTTTAGCTGAAATAACCTTTACTACCTTTCAATCGTAAGTTTGAAGGATTCTCAAGATGAACAGCGATGAACTAAAACTGTAGTACATCTTTCCCTCTTTCTTTCTCAATGGCTCTACTAATGATTTTGGGACCATTACACAACGTTGATTTTATTGTCACTTTGGAAGATATAGACACCTCTCCTGTTATGTCTCAGTAGATCCATTATTAATTTTAGAACAACTAATGTAAAGTCAATAATTTAATGTTGCCTTTCTTGCCACTTTTGGCATGGAGATAGTTTTTGCTAAAGCTATAGAACACCACTACTTGTATCTGCCTTAATGGCTGCAAAGAGTACTGGTTCAGGACAACAACTATTTTGCTGGAACACCCGTCAGTCGAATAATCGTGAGGTTGAAAATGGGGATTACAACATTAAAGGATCCTCAA
>PYHX02000495.1:82202868-82234189 GCA_004302925.2 Cochliomyia hominivorax | reverse complement strand
GAGGTTGCCAGAGGTCGAAATATCGTAAACTGTATTTTCGCTTATAACTCAAAAACTATTGACCCATTCATTGCATGTTTTCAACTGTGGATAAATTGAGAATTTTGTAAACAAAAAAGTAAAGTAAAACCAGTAAAAATGCTATATTAATTTCGGTCCAATTTTCAATAACACAAATATATCAGAAGAAGATAATGGGTTTATAAGTGAATAAATGTTGCCAACTCTTTGGAAAAATTAATATTCTGTTCAACGTTGCAAGTTCAGATAAGTATAACTTCTCAAAAGAATTCATTATTTTAAATTTTAGAAGAAATCTGGTAGATATTCCAAAAAATTTTGGACTTATTTTTAGACCGCTAACTTTAAATGACTAAAAGAAGACAAGGGTAAAAAATGGGTTAAAGACATAACCAATTCACATATGCATTTTTGGGTAACATACCGGAGGTGGCCAAGTTTGAAATGTGACTGACTACTTCATTAACAAGATAAGAGTGTGAATCCTGCCAAGTAAACTCCGAAACATCTCAGCTCTAAACGTATGAAATTTGATTAAGGTACCTCTAAGGGTTTAAAAGATATGGATTTTTTTCCAAAATAAATCGATTTAAATCAGCCAGAATAATAGACGACGGACATCATTAAATCAACTCAGAAAGTAATTTTGGTTTTAACTCAAAGGAAGGATAACACCAACTTTGAGGGCCAACAAATATACCACAGAACAAATGGGAACACCTCTAACCAGTTGAAATTTTATTAATATACTTCCAACGGTTTAAAAGTTACAGAAATACTTTCAAAAATATCTTTTTGGTAGAAGTGTGCAACATCAGATAGACGGCTGCAGCTAAAACGTCTAAGCTTTTCATCTAATACAAAGATTCTTCCTTAGCGTTACTTATAAAATCACAAAAGTTAAGATACCCTCAATCACCATTTATGGTGGTGATGGAGAACATAAAATTTATCCCCAATTAAAGTTCAATTTACTTGTTTATGCATTTAATGCTCAGTCATTATTTATTAAATTCTAAGAAATAAATAATTTTCTGCTATAAATAAAGTAAAATTCCAGCCATAACAAAAAATTCTTATTCTGCAACACTCACTCTTTTCCCAAAGACGACGATAAAGAAGATGAAACAAAGAAATGAGAAACACATAAAATCACTTTATTGATGTTGGGGAATAACAACTTGGTATGACAAGGTTAAATTGATGCTTAAATGTGATATATTACACAAATTAACCAAAGGTAATGTAACATTCATTAAGCTGCCAATAAAAGCATATAAACAAATTCGTCAGAAAAAATTAATGAGAGTAAATAATGGCAAAAAAATACTTTAATAAGAATTATTTGAAGGAATTTTTCAAGTAACAGAGAAATGGACTTAAGGGTTTTTTTAATTATGAAAAATAAATTTAATTATTTTTAAGATGAAATTAGATTTAATATAATTTAGTATTTTTTTTTCACTTAAAATAAGGAGTGAGATTGAAAAATTATTAACATAAAAATGAAATCACTAAACTTACAGTTTTTATTATTTTTATTTGATTGAAGTTATTATTACAATATACAAAAGAAAAAAACTATTTTTATAGTTTTATTCACCAGTGATGAAATTTTGAACCCTTTTTGGAAGTATTTTTTTAATTATGAGAAATAAATTTAATTATTTTTAAAATGAAATTAGATTTAATATCATTTAGTATTTTTTTTTTCACTTAAAATAAGGAGTAAGATTGAAAAATTATTAACATAAAAACGAAATCACTAAACTTAAAGTTTTTATTATTTTTATTTGATTGAAGTTATTATTACAATATAGAAAAGAAAAAAACTATTTTTATAGTTTTATTCACCAGTGATGAAATTTTGAACCCTTTTTGGAAGTATTTTCGAAAACCTTCCAAAAAGGGTTCGAATTTTTCAGAAGGATTTCTGCAAAACGTTAACGTTTTTATAGTGCTTAATATCACTTTGCTCGAGCAGATAGTGCATTCCGATTAAAATCGATTACACTTTTGTACACCTTTTCTGTAATATTAAATTCTTATTTAACATGAGCCCAGTATCGCTCTCCACTGCTCACTTTTATATTTCTGCCTCTTCTACTCACTGAAACAGTATAAAAAATCTGTTTTTATACACTTCACCATCATAGTTGGTGGTATTATGCGTTTGTGCAGATGTTTGTAACTGGCAGAAGAAAGTCCGACCATCACTTTTAAGTATACCGTTTGACTCAGAATCACTACCTTAGCTTATCAAAGAGTATCAATACGTCCAGCTAGCTGTCCATATTAAGTTTGATCGCAAAGTGCAGGAAGCAGTTTTGAAGATATCTAAATGCAATTTGGCATGTACTAATATTTTAGAATCGTTCCATTATTTCTCATTGGTCCCATACAACCACCCTTCCAAATATCAGTTTAAAATTCATAAATTTCATATATACATGAAACATATTTAATAAATTTAAAATTAATATAAAGCAAAATCACTATGCAAAAGTACTCGAGGGTTGGTCCATAATATATCCTAACTCCCATAAAGCCCTCCAGAAATAAATACTTTTAAAGGGCATAAATTTCACATAAATATTGTTGTCATAATAATCTATTGGACATACAAGCATAAATTGGAAAAGTAAATTATACGAGGGTTGTTCATAAATTTTTCATGCAACTAACAATATGGTGTTGGGTATTACATATTTTGTCTTGACCGACTATATATTTTTGTTTGTTTTTATCTGCTCAAATTTAATATAAATGGACTTCAAAGCTTTCAAAGATAACAGGACTTATCCAATTTTTTTGTGTAAATTTTTTTGGAATTCCTTCCAAAATGAAATGGTTACATTTTTTGAAGTTGATTTGATTAGTGAATTTATTTAGTCGCCTTTTTGGAGAATTTGCCTTTCTTGGTACAAATGCCATATTATTGTTCCAGTACCACTCTAGGGCTTGTGTACCACAAAGACAGTATGCCACAAAGACAGGCCAAAAATAAGTGGACACAATATGAAGTCCTACGAATGGAAGCATGCCCTATCGGTATTTATAGAGAACGTTGTAACAAATAATAGAGTTCTCTGGCCGCAACAACTTACTGCTTGCATACGAAGAACTTTTTGATAAATTTTCGACTGCTTTTGTGTCCTAAACTTGTCTTCAAGATCAGAAACATAAAATTGTTGACCAGAAAGTAGCAAAAAATCTGCCAGGATATTAGTTTTGACATTTATTATGCAGCAAGAATATTTTTTAGAAAACTTGACTTCAATTTCTCAATTTCAATTTCAATGAGGCTCGGTTTTTAGCCTCAAAGCCTTCTTGTAAGGAGCTTTTGAGCCTCTTATGTTTTTAGAACCTACATTAGGGTCAATTTTTTGTGCCAAATAGTCCGAGCACTGAGCTAACCGGGTCTCTTTCCTATCGGTTGTATTGTGAGCATTTTTTTTCGTTTTTAGAAACATCATGTGATAGGGTCATCAGACCTTTAAATACTTGACCAAATTTTGTAGAACCAAGTTGGGTAATGTTGATAATTATCAATAATTTTAGTACGCACTTTTTTCTGGTCACACATTTTAGTCAGATTTACAATATTAAACATAATAACTGACAAGTTTTACAAAAGTGAATTGATTAAACAAAAAAAAAACGTGTGTTAAGAATTTTTCAATCTTACTCTTTACCTCATGAGTTTTAGTTCCATTACCATTAAATTGTTTACCTCAACTATTTCATTCAATTACTCTTCATTCTATATTTATTCCCTCCATATTAAAGTTTATTTAACCCTCCACCAACACAAGTGGTAAAGAGGGTATATTAACTTTGTCATTCCGTATGTAACGCAAAGAAGGAATCATTTCAGAACCCATTATGTATATGTATTCTTGCATCAAATCAATATCTGAGTTGATTTAGATATGTCTGTCTGTCTGTATGGTATTGGCACGCTCACCTCAACAATCATTGAGAGTGCTCAATGAAATTTGGCATCAATATTTGTTAGAGACCTGAGTATTTGCTATAATCCTGAAAAAATGGAATACATTTATGTCATAATATTAAGTTATATGTACTTCATTACCATTCCAAAAATTGATCAAATTCGGTGCAATAGAATAGAAGTTAAAGTCAAAATTATAAATAATTTTAAATTTATTTAAGAAAAGCGTTTTCGACTGTATGTATGATTGTACATGTGCGAAATATAACGTTTTTACTTCACATGCTTTTGTGGTGGAGGGTATTCATGATTCGACATAGCGGAATATAGCATTCTTACTTGTTTTTTATTCTTTTTATTTATATCTTCCAAATACCTACATATTCTTCTTTTGTTATAGTAAATGGAAAACTTTTACTTTTAGTTGTTGTTGTTGAAAAACTATTTTTTTTTTTGCCATTTTATCGTTGCAGAAACAAACATAAAGAAAAATAACATTATTTTCTATTGTTGAGTTGTTGTTAGGAAAAGCAAAAGTTATATCACACAAATGTATTGGAAAAATAGGAAACAATATATAAAAAATGCATTGAATAAAAGTTGTTTTCTCTTGATTAGTTTTCCAGTTTGTGACAAAGTATGTTTGATAGGATTTTCTCGATAAATTGTTTTTTTTTGCGAAATAGTTTCATCGATTGGCTGCAAATGTGTTTTAAAAAGGGAAAACAAAAGAAAAGTTAGTGCATTAGAGGATATACAGGGATTCTATATACCAAGATACTCCTGTCGATTTTAAATAGATACATAACGGTCTAATGCATTAGGTTGGGTTATAAGGATGACATCGATAAAATTTGACCGGCTTTCATTGAGACTCTTCTCCTCTTCTTTGCCATTTAAGTTCTCTACGCTTTTCAATTAGCTACATTAATGAAGTTCTACAATAATCATGGATTATAATCTCTAATGTCAGCGAAAGTCTGAAAGAAATAAAATCCAAAAAAAAAAAAAAAAAAAAAAACTGTCCTCAGCAACCTCCCCGCAACATCCGTATGTATTGTCATCTAAAATTCGCCATTTTACCATATGATTACCAAGGGTATTGTACTAGTCCACTCGATAAGGGTGGAAATAGGTTCATTTCTGCCAAGCCAGTTCGTCCACTTTTTCGTTTCTTAAAATGTTTTTGTGTCCAGACACCCAGCAAACGCTAATATTATGTTGTTCGCGAAGAGCAAGAAAACACCCCAGACCATCCTGGATCTTATGTTACCAGTAATTAGAGACATTTTAGCAGTCTGACTATCAATGAAGAAGCTAATATGACTGCTGTACATTTTTAACATTGAAATCTATCAACAACATGATGATAATTCTATTTTGAGCTCATCACAAGAGGAAACCACTAACAGTTCCCATGAAAGTTTTTGATCAATCTATAAAGACATTTATTTTCGAGTGTTTAACTCTGCATTCCATAGAATCGTAAGAGATGTGCTGAGTTGCATACTCATTACTAATGGTGCCTAATGGTCTGTAATACAGTATTTTATGATGTCAACAATTATTTCCACATGACGCACTTCTGTCTAATGTGCAAAGAGTGATCTTAGCCAACTGCTTAATGTGAATGTCCAAAGATGGAACATTTACAATAATTTCCAAGGACGTTAATTCAAATTCGGTTTGCTGTCCAAGCGAATATTAAAAAATTTATCCAAACTGATAACTTTAGATTAATTCCATTAAGCTTAGGAAGACCAATTTGGACACATCGTGTAAAGTCTAAAGGAGTTGTTTTATTAACATGTAGTCATTGGCAGCCACTACTGAAGTAGAAACAAATATTCTGATTTTAATCCAATTAAAATAAGGCGTATTTCGTTAAGAGATTTCTATATCATTCAAAGCCAATGGTATGCAGGAGGAGCGCAGTCTAGTCTTTAAAGCAAATGAGAAAAACCTTCTATCATCTCTTTTATATGTAGTTTAATCCAACCTATTAATATGTGAACAAGGTTTTCCATGACGGAAGATTTTTGCATCATAACTGAATGAAATTTCTAATTAGTTTCTTTCTGCTTTGTAACTGTTTTGGCACAGATGATCCTGTAATCGTCTGACCCAATTTCATCAGCTTACAAACGTCTTTCAATTCCACCTAAAGTAGAGAATTACTGTGGATATTTGGAGAATTACTATGGATTGTAGTTTGACAACAATCTTTGTCCTATTGATTATTGTTAATTGGTCTCTTCCAGCTTCTCAACTGCTTTGGCACAGATGATCCTGTAATCGTCTGATCCAATTTCATCATCTCACATCTTTTGGATCCCACCAAAAATAGAGAATTACTATGGATATTTCAAGAATATCTAGGGATTGTGGTTTGACAACAATCTGCTTCCTTCCTTCCAATTGATCATCTTTAACATTTTTCGGCTAATTGAAACTCCCTTATACTCCTTTTTCAAAATCATTACTATCGAATCATGTAAACCAATATTTGTATTTCTTTTGAGTTATTGCATATCGACTGCAAGCTTCAAGTAACGGGCGATAACTGTCCAATTTTTAGAAGATTTTGCTATGTTCACCTGCTCGTTCATCCGCCTGTCTGACCGTCTATTACTGACACGCCCAGTTCAATATTAATTGACACAGCTCAGTAAAATGTGATATAATTAATTGCGAATAAGTTTTTTATATTTAAAGTCAGAAAATCGGTTTATTTTATAAAAGAAACTATAGACCGAGTCAAGCTGCAAAATTTGCTGCAAGACTTACAATATTTTTGTTGTCATTTTCGTCGGAACTGTGTCTTAACCTGAAATTAGCAGTATCTAAATTAGACAAACTTTGAAATCAGATTCAGAACTGATAATCCAGTTCTTAAATTTAGAAATTTAATAATAAAAATTATTCCGAATCTAAAGTCTAATAAAAAGTGACAGTCATGAATTTAGTTACTAGATTGAAGAAAATTGGCAATCGTCTGAATTTCTATAGAATTATTACATTTTTAAGAACCATTTAAGACTAATGCTCTATCCTAGAATAGGTATTATTTGGGAGCTTTAACTAATTATGGACCATTAATTATTAAATCCATTACATATATAAAAGAAAGTTGGAAAAATAATTTCATATAGAATTGTTTTGTGTAAGAGTTTTTTATAAACTTAAAATCACATAACGAGAAAGGGCATTCTATGGCAGCTGGGTCAAATATGGGTAAAACTGGTATATATTTTTAACAGATTAAAATGATTAAATACAGTTTTGAAAATATTAAACTTTTAATGAATTTTCGGGAGAGTTCTTTAAATGGAGACTCTTAGCAAATATATAACCATATTTGTCAAATCAGTTATATATAAGACAGCGAACAGAATATTAGTTCCGTTTTTCAATTGAATTGGGTAGAGTTTATAGGCTTAAAACTCTATTCCGGAAATAAGACTAATATGGGAGCTTCAGCATAAAATAAATTTCTTTTTGTTCTTTTTTGCATGAAATTTAAATGTCAGTGATAAACTCTAGGAGATACTCTTTAAAATTGCAACCTTTGTGACACAGTCTTTTTGGGGTGTATCAAAATTTTGCATATTTTAGCCTATAACATGCTGAAACAACAGCTGTGTACCGTTAATTACTTTTAATTGTGAATTTTTTCAACGTCTTTCCTTATTTTGAAGGTGAACGAGATATTGCTCTATGATGTTCTATCCCACTGAACTGAACGAGAACTGAAAAATATTCACGCCGAACTGCATTATAATCGTTTCATATTATGGATGTGGGGATGTTTAAAAAAACGGATATTCGGGCAGACAGGCAGACAGACGAATGGATAACAGTATGGTCATAACCAAGTGGACTCATTTTTACATATATACTTTATGAAATCCTAGTTGGTTCATTTTTGTAGGGTATAAAAGTTTCTTAAAATTGCCTTTGCTTATAGAAAATCGATTAAAAGCGCTAATGATCAGATGACCAGGAAAGTCTCTCAAGAGAAGAACGAATAGTTTTTAGAAAATCTTTCCTAACTAATAGTAACACACAACCGTTAGGCGTATTGGCAGGAGAATTTGTAATATGGAAGAATATTCCGAAATATATATCTTGTATAATATTGACTTGCAGACTACTTTGGAAATACTTTATTTTAGTTTAACGCCGATTAATTTAATGTGCTTAAGAAATACCTCATTTTCTCGATAAATAGATCTTATTTAATACGTTTTATGCTTTTCAAAAGGCTCTGGCATTGTGCTTTGTGATAAATTCTCGGTTATATTTTATTATCAATTTCTACTACAAAAATCTCCTTTTCTCCTTAAATAGCCTGTTTTGTACTGGTTTATAATAAACTCCTAAAAACAAACTAATTTCCATAGCAATCAAAAGCTGCTAATAGAAAATCTATCAAAATCTTTGACTATAACATGATTGATGTTATATTATTATGGAAATAACAGTAATTTTGCAAACTCTCCACAAAAAAAAAATCATTTTACCCATGTCACCAAAGAGCACACACATACATACACATAATGGAAATTAAAAATGATGGAAATAACGGAAGACAAAGTAATTTATTTATATGCATCATTGGAACATATAAAAGAGCATTATTCAGACAGTCAAAATAAATATTTATTGTATCTTATAACGAATTGCAGGCAATTTAAGGCCGAAATGATGGAAAAAATGTAAAAAGATGTTAAATATCTTTCAGGAAAAAACATGTTAAATGTAATAGATTTTAGGGCATAAATTTAATAAGGTACAACAACGAAGGAAGGATTTATTAGAGTTATTTTATGTAAAAAGCCAGTAGACACATCACAGTGATTCAAAATTGGGAATAATGCTGAAACTCCTGACGAGTTTTAAAAATATCAACATACCCGCCCCTGAATTGATAGTATATTCTGTTTCTCTCACGATTTTAATGTGACTGATTTATTTCATCGCTTTAGATACACTGTGCGAAGTGATGCCATGAGGAAATAAAGGATACATGATAATTTGAGCATCCTGGCAATGACTAATGCAATTCCAGCAATTATCGAGTAGGTAACCTTTTCCTTTCACCTGCAGTGGGCATTAACTCTCCACATGGGAGAAACGTGTTCACATTCCACCTCTTATGAGGATGCCATTTTCAATGATTGAGATTAGAATGGGAATCAAGTTGATGGGTGCCTTCAGTAAGGAATTCAAATGTCATTCAAGCTCCCAGATGAATGTTGTATCTTAAATTGCAACTGTTTGAAGGTGACCAGTTGACTGAATTCTACAAAAATGATATCATAAGCAGACCACAATTCGGTCCCTAACAAGCATTCGAACACTGCACTGGTATGTGTGTGCACATGATTTTAATGTAAAGGACAATGTACCTTCGAATAGTAGACGATCCTCACTGATAAAGATACTATATGGTTTACCTATCACTTCATCCAGAAGACGCATAGAGGAAAAGCTCTATATTATTGCACAGCACAGGTGAAAGTAAGGGTCCATTATATCCCTTACAGATATGTATACATTTTCGAATATTCTTCGGGAATGCAGCATATAACTCAATGAGAAGGCAATGCATTCGAACATTCATAAGATTAGTGTGGTTACGTGAACGTGGGACTTAACAGTAAAATTTAAAGGCCGATATCCTATCGAAAAGGAAGCGAATTTTACTGTTAAAGACATTGATCGTCTGTGTTAGATGCCTCTCAATACATGTAGGAGAGACATAGAGAAAGAGAACTGTGTTATTGTGCGGCAGATGAAATAACGAATTAAGGTGGTTGCTTATAAGAATGATATGATCAAAATTGGATGGGTTTAGGACATCATTCTCAGGTCAGCATTTCGTGTAACCTTATGGAAATACAGTTGCGCTGTATTAGGACATGTAACAAGGAAGTATTTTCCTCAAATGGTTTCTGAAAAAGTTATTGAATGCCGCACATCACTTAATAAGATAGCAAGGCATACGAAAAAGGGAACAAACCTCACAGATAAAAACATTGATCTTCTGCGTGGTTGGCCTCTCACCGTATACAGGAGACGCATAGAGAAAAAGATCTGTGTTAATGCGAAGTACAGATAGAATAACGAGTCGACGTGCTTATTTTCAAGAATGATACGGAAAAATTGAATGAATCTAGAACATCATACCTGCTAAGCATCTCGAGAATCACCTTAGGATATACAGTTACTATAGTACTAGAACACTGCCGCTTTGTAACGCATGCAATTTTTTTGACCGGGGCGCTGCAAATTCTGGCTAATGTAGCAACCATCTATGGCGATGATGGATGCTCCCTTTCTACAAAGGAAAGATGAAACGGTTTCTAAGAATTCACAGTATATGATATAATGGCAGCTGGACACAGTTGCAACATGAACAATTTTTCTCTCCTTTCTTCCCTATTTACTGCTTTATCTTTACGCCCCTCAATATATTTAATTTATTATGTTTAAGTTCTTCTCTTTCTACATAATTCAAGTAGATTTTCAGTTCCTAAGGGAGTCATATCCACACCTAAAATGATTTAAACATTTCTGCATTTATCTAGTTCCACAACCTAAATACGATTTTGATTAGCATATGGCTCAAGAAAGCTCTCTTTAGAAATAAACAATAAACCGAAATGGTCAACTTTGAAAGGCCACCGAATACCCTCTGCACCATTTGTGGATCTGTAATCATCCAAATCGATCAAAAATACCGCTGCTCTTAAAATCTTATTATTTTATTAAGATATCTCAAATGGTTTAAAAGTTAAAAAAATTATTTCTAAAAATTTTATTGCAAAACCACTATACGTATGATTAATATTAATTAATGAGTAAATTTACAAAAATATTCATAACTTTTGTCCCATTGAAGCAATTTAAAAAATTTAAAAACTTAATAAAAACTAAGACTTTAGACTTGAATCTCAATAAATAATTCAATACAAGATTGACTCTTTAACAAAACAAATACAATTTCATCAACATTTATTTTATCTGTTAATTATTTCTTAAGTAATAAAAGTAAATTTATTATTTTGTGGTTAAAAAGTTATATGTTTTTTTTATTATGTGTAAATGCCTATTTGCATGTGTATTTCTATGTGCTAACATTTCTCTCCCTATGTATTCCGATGCCTATTTAATGACCTTTTTCATGCATACACTTGTTTTAATGGTCTTTATGAACATATTCTAGATTTATATACCGACTTGTAGTTACAGCTTTATTTTTTTCTTTATTTATTTCATTTCCCTCTGTTTTGTATAGTAAAATATTTTCATTTTATACCCTACACCATCATAGGTGGTTGGGGTATTATGCGTTTGAGTAAAAATTGTAACGGACAGAAAAATATTTTGCTACTTTTAAGAATACCGTTCGACTCAGGAACACTCTTTGAATTGATTTAGCGATGTCGGCTGCAGTTTTAAAGACATCTTGTCATTAGCTTAGCCCTAAGATGCTTATTGAAATCGGTGATGATGGGAATCGGGATTTATGGTCCTAAGTATATGCAGCGATTTCAATGGAAATTGGTAAACATTAGTTTTACGATATTCTAGAACGATGTGCCAATTTATACGAGGATCGGTCTATTATATGTTATAAAAACAAACCTTTTTAAAAAACCACTGGGATTTAATCCCCATATTCGTTGGTATTGTAATAGGAATTGATAAAATCAAGTTTAATATAAGCAAAAATCGATGTGCGAAATTTTACAAGGGTCGGTCTTTAATGTCTTCTAGCTGCCACTAAACGCCTACAGAAAAAATCCTTTTAGAACGCACTAATCCCATACGAATGTCAGTACCAGTAGCTACCGCTTATAACCAACAATGTGGTGTAGAGTATTAAATAGTCGGGCCTGACCGCCTATAACATTTTACTTGTTATTTACTTTTTTCTTATTCCTGGTTCTTGTTGCGTTTCTCTTCTCCTCTTTTATGCTCTTAAAGGAAAATTAAAGTAATTTATGGTTTGTTTCTTTCTTTTGTGATGTTTTATTTTTTGCAGTAAAGGAAATGAAGTATTGTTAATAATGATGACTTTTTTGTTTAGCCAAGTCTTTGTTGTTGCCTTGAGTGGCTTATAAGTGGTTTGTAATAAAAATAGATGTTTGAAAAATAACATAAATAGAATGAAATATACCTACATTAATGTATTATTTAACAGGCCATATATATTGTAGCGAAGATTTTCTTTAAGAAATATTCGAAAATTTTATATTTTACATCCTTAAGGTTAAATTTAAATATCATCCAATTGAAATAAGTTTCATTCAATGTTATCAAAATTGTATTACTGAGCGTATGATTAATATTATCTATTCTCTATACAGAACAACAAATCTTTGTATGTTGTGGTTCTATAGACAGCGAAGTTACTAAATCAACTTTGTTGAAATTTCTACAAAATTATCTCAATATAGCCGAAAGCAACATAGGCTAAGCTACGACAGGATCAAGGAGAAATATACCCCCTAAACAAATCCACTTTTAATTATGCAATAATTAAAGAGAGTTTTTTGGTCACAATCTCTTTCTTAAGGAACTATTTTATTGACAAAATGTAGGACGAATAGGATCATGATGAAATGTTTCATTTTTTATCTTGAGAACTATAACAGTGACGGTTTTAAAATTTAGTCCCAATAATATTTTCAAGGATCTGTTTTACTGCACTAAATGTGGAATCACAGAGAACAGATGGGAGACAGACCCCATACAATGCAAATATTTATTTTGGATTTTCTGTACAGCTAATTTCAAGAAAAGGTTTTACTAAAAATATTAGAATGGACAGGGACTGATGGGAAATGTCCTCTCTTTTGAAAGCAAATATTAATAATTATATACCTGAAAAGCTATTATGGCAAATAACCGCTACATCTTTTTTTTTAACAAACATCGCAATTTATGAAATTTTTTCTGAATCGAGAACGATGAGTGATTTTGGGTAGCAAAGCGCACAGAGTAAAAGGTAGTTTTTTTTAAGGATCAGATGTTGGGAAAATGTGGATTTGAATAAAATTGTTAAATATTCAAGAGTATTTTAAGCTCAAATTTATATTTCTTATATTCAAGAGATTTGTACACTCAATACCGTTTTCCGGGAAGTGCCCTTCTATTTGGGGTTATAGCAAAATATCGACCAATATTCGTGAAATTAGTAATATATTTTTAAGTCAGTTAGAGATAACATTGTGCGAATTTGAATAAAATTTTTATAAGATTTAAACCATATTTTGCAAAAAAGCTTTATATGGTAATTTGATCAAATATCAAAAATATCAACGATAACGAGAACAATGAGCTGTCATTTATGGAGAAATTCTATTCAAATCTAAATTGTTTACATTGTAAATTTTGATAAAGTTTTCCTTCTGAATCTTGAGGTTGCCTCAGATAGCGGTATATAACTTTTTTTAGTGTAGCACCGATCTAATCGATTTTAAATAGCTAATTGAAAAGGACTATGTTAAACATCCAGGCCAAAATTCGTTTGAATCGATTCATTGTTCTATAGTCTTAAATGTTTTTAATAGACAGACGGACATAGTTACATCGACTAAGATTTTGATTTGATGCAAGAATATATATTCAATATGGGGTCTTAGATGATTTCTTCTTGGCATTATAAATATTTCATTTTCAAATTTTCAAAGAATAAAGTCTTGCCCGCGGTTACATTAGAACCTGGGATACTAAGAGTACTTATTTTGTAGAACATCACTACTGTGGTGTAGTGGTAAAAACTCCCGAAAACCACCATATAATTTACCAAAAAGTACCATATATATTAACAAAAAATGACATACATTACCAAAAAGTACCATAAAATGACTTCACATCCCTTTTCAGCCATATCAACATGAAATTTGAGTTATAGACTAAATTTCATATCTAATGTTTATTGATAGGGAAAATTTAAATTTAGTTGGTTTTCACCACTTGGACCGCTGATTCTAAGTATCAACAAAAGATTTAAAAGGTACCGCATAATGTCCTTAAATTATTTTTATACATTTTTTAGGGATTTTCATGTTTTGAATTATTCTAAAGAAATTAAAAAAGTACCATCAAATCCCATATGGAAAATTCATATCCATTTTACTAGTTTAATTATGACAATAAATTTAAAAAGTACCACAGAAGATTTTTAAAAGTACCATGAAATCTATTCATCTTCATTTTTATTAATATGTAGTGATATATTACAATGAAATCAAAATACTTTTGGTAGTTGGAAAAAGTACTTATAAATAACATATGATAGATTCTGACTTATTTTGGACATTTATCCTACATTTCGTATTTTTACGTTAATTGTTATTAATAAGAAATCATTAAAAGACCAAAAAATAGGACATATTACATTATCGTTATAAACTTAATATCATGTTTTTAGGTTAATTGAGAAAATATTTTTAGAATTCCAAAAAGTACCAAAAAACATATGTTTGACTTTGAACCACTAGGGACTATATATATCACAGATTTTGTATTTTAACGTCATGTTATTATTATATGGAAACATAATTAAAAAATAGCAAAACAAGACCTAAAAAGTACCACTTAAACTTCTTAAAAAATTTTGATCGATTTGGGTTTATGTGTACTTAATTTAATGTTTCAAAAAGTTCCATCTGTAAACATTCTTCTCTTAGATTAGATTCTACCCAATTGGGGTCATGTTCATGTTCATTTATTTAATTTAATTATTAAAAAATAAAAAACGTTTTTAAAATATCAAAAAAGTACCACAAATCCCATTTTGCAATGTATATGCGACAACTTGATATCCTAAATTTCATATCTCCACGAAAACGAATCCAAAAAATACTACAATAAATAATATTATCTTTTTCAATCCACTTATGTTAATTATTACAAGAAATGAAAAAGTACCCAAAAGTACAACTTTATATTGAAAACATTCGAGACGTACTTTTATAGGGAAAAAGTACCAATTTCTATATCGTGTAGGTGATAACAAATTAAAATTTGTAATATTTCAAACAATTTTTCAATTATACGCACTATTATCAAATCGTCCTTAAGTTATAAGATATTAGTACCCAGTTATTTATTCATGGTACTATTTACATTTGGTACTATTTATGTTAATATCCTATTCCGCCTTAAGTGGTTGAAATACTATGTGTTTTTGTGAAGATGTTTGTAACATGCAGAGAAAATTGTATTACATCCATCTTTATATATCGTATATTGTTCGACTCACTTTCTGAGTCGATTTAACAATGTCCGTCCGTCTGTCTGTCCAGCTTTTCGGCTGTTCACGTAAACGTTGTAAACACCCTAGAAATCGGAATTTTTGATATATCTTGATGAAATTTGGTGTATATTTTTTTAATTCAAGGACGAAGCCTATGGAAATTGGCCACGTTCGGTCCAATATTTCAAGTACCTTCCATATAAATTTCATTACGGAAGGAAATTGCTCATAAAAGTTCTAAATGTAATAATTGGTTAAATTAAGATAAATATTAATATACGAGGTTCGGTCCACAATTTCGTGTAGCTTACAAGTCACTTTAAAACGTATAAATTTCACATAAATAGTAGTTTCACAATAATGTATTGCACACTTAAGACTAAAGCAGAAAATAAAACTATACGAGGGCCGTTCATTACTTTTAAATAACCAGCATTTATAATCAATATTGTTATTCAATATTCTTATTTCATTTTTTTATATAAATTTTAGCATGAGTTGAACTGAATATTTAGTTTTACCTTTTTTATCCCCTTTTTTGGTACTATCCACCCTTTTGAACGACACAAGTCGACATCTTTTATTTACACACTCAATTAGCTGCGTTGTCCGAGAGGTTAAGGAGATGGACTTGAAATCCATTGGGCTATGCCCGCACAGGTTCGAATCCTGTACGCAGCGATTATTGACTTTTATTATTTTAGTACCTTTTAATAAAGATGGTACTTTTTTAATTGTATTTAGTACCTTTTATTAAATAAGACACTGTGAAACAAAATATCAACATCTTTCATTTACACTCTCAATAAGCTGCGTTGTCCGAGAGGTTAAGGAGATGGACTTGAAATCCATTGGGCTATGCCCACACAGGTTCGAATCCTGTACGCAGCGATTATTCCTTATAATTTAAATGAAGATGGCACTATTTTATAGTTACATATATTGTACTTATTATGAAATAAGTCATTGTTAAGCAAATTATCTTACATTAATTTATATGCAAATTTATGTTTTTATATTCATATTTATAAGATTTCTGCCACAAATAAAATCGACTTAAATAAGTTAAATTAAAAGATTTTTATTGTGGATTTAATTTACTGAAAATAGAATTTGCAATTTAATTACTGATTTTTAAGGAGAAATTAATTAAATGATTTCATTTTATAAAAACATTAAAAAGATCACAAATTTATGGTTTACAAGGGAATTTAATGAATTAATTAGTATTTATAGATTTTTAAATTTATCTTTAATCTATAATTCACATAAATTTAATCTTTTATTTAAAATGACATTAATGATAATGATGATTTGAAAAAAAACTAAATTAATTTCTTATCTCTTTAGAGATAAAATGATTTTAATTCATTGTGCTATGAAACATATTACAGTGGTAAGATAATGATTTTTTGGAAATAATTCTGCAACTTTTGATTGGTTGGAGATATCTTATTAAAAATTAATATGCTTATAGCTGAGGTTCTATCAAGCAGATTTTGAGGATAACAAGCCCTCAGCTGGTTATAAGTTAGTGGTTGGTCACCTTGGATGCACACTGGAGTTTTGCCACGATTTTTTTGGTAATAATTCTGGAACCAAGATGACATCTATACAAAATTTAGCATGATTATAGGTGGAATATTTAGAAGCTGATTTATGGTATTGCAAATCCTTTACCTGGGTAGTGAGTAGACTTACCATCATTTAGAAATACAGGACTTTAAACAAATTCCTAGATTTTTGTTTTAAAATAAACTCCCATTCGGGAAAAGCTTATTTTAAAAATGCACTTTTTTCAGTAAAATGGGTACTTTGCCAATTTACTGGCCCATTACAGAATTTTTTGGATATTGTTCAAGAATTACTGGAACTAAATTAGTTAAAAAAATTAAAATTCGTTATTTCGAATTCACTTACAGTTTTTATTTAATTGAAACTTTTGTTTGAATTTATAGAAAATTATTTTTATAACTTTAATCGCTAATGATGAAATTTTGAATCTTTTTAAGAAACCCTTCCATTTACTCTTTATAGTATATTCCTTTACCTTGCTCGTAGAGGTAGTCCATCTCAGTTTAAAATCTACCACACTTTTGAATACCTTTTTTGTGCTCTTCAATTCCCTTTTTAACAAGAGTAAAATATCTCTCCACTGGCCTTAGCTTCTGACAGTTTAGAAGATTTTCTCCTCCTTCTCGTACAATCTAACTCCGTTTAAAATCTAACACATTTTTAGAACTTTTTGAGAGTGACTGCTGTTGTGTCTTAGAGAAGTTCTTCAACATTCCCACGAGCATCAGCAACATATTTTTTACAAAATCTGCCACAACATACGTTTCCTCATCCTTTATGCAGCAAGAATATTTAAAAAAAACATGACTTTATTATCCTTAATCTTTGGCTTCTATTTTTTGCTTTTTAGCAGCGTTCCTATCAGGAATAATTCGAGCACTGAGCTAAATGGGCTGCTTTCCTACCGGATGTATTAGGGGCTGTTATGAAAATACTTTCTGTTTGGCTTTAGAAACATTATGTGGACCATTCAATCTACTAGAAACAGATTTTCTGTCGGACAAGTTCTTTCACTACTTAATAATATTGAAAACAGTTTGAAAACATACCTTTGAATGCTTGTCCAGCTTTGTAGGATCAAGTTGGGTTTTGTTGAAAATGTTTTTTTTTTTCAGTTCACAAATTTTAATCCGATTCAATCGATCTCAGTAATTATGTTATCATATATGCAAGCAAATTCTTTTGGGGAATCATAAGGACTTACTTAGAATACCAAAAGTGACCAACTTTAGAGGTTTATCCCCGTCGACTTGACTTAATAAAAATATCTATGTGACAATTTTATAACAAATATTAAGTAGTTCCTAAATTGCAGAGTTACTTATCAACAACAGTTATTATCCCCCGACCGAGTAAAGTTCTATGATCCTCCCAATCAATACATAAATTTTTCACATATTATTTTTATTATTATTATTATTATTATTGAGATATTTTTAAAGGTTTTTAGATTACAAGATTATTTTTAATATTATACATTTTGTGACCACTATGCGTATGATTGATATTAATCAAAATATAAATTAAGGAAATTGTCAATAACTTTGGTTATGCTGCAAAGATTTGAAAGATTTAGAAAGCTTATAATTCATATTTGAACATCCCCCACCAATACAAGTGATAAAGAGGGTATATTAACTTTGTCATTTCGTGTGCAACACTATACATTCTTGCATCAAATCAATATCTGAGTTGATGTAGATTTGTCCATTTGTCTGTCCATATTGTATATAAATTTCCTTCAAAATCTGAGTTGATTTAGCAATGTCCGTCTGTCTGTTTTTGTCACGCTCACATCCCCAATAATTACCAGAGCTAAATAAAATTTGGTGTGAGTATTTAATGTAAACCTGAGAAGTTTCCTACGTAAAAGCAGCAAAATCGGTTAAGTTTGTTAAGAGATATAGACCGATATCTGAGACAACCACTAATCGAAGAACTTTCTTCATTTTCTAAGCTTTTCTAGTGGAGCATTCTTACTTGTTCATTTTTGGTTTTATCTTTAAATATAAAAAAACTATGGTTTTCGACTCTTTTTATTATTCTTCGAAAGATCAGATCTTTTAAAGAGTTTAATTTTAATTAAAAAAAAACTCATTTTGTATCGCTCTGTGGAAAAAGATTAATTCTAAAATATTAAAAAAATCAATAAAGACAAAAATAAAAAAGAGCGAAATCGAAAAAAGTGTTAAAAAATGAATAATTCGCACAAATTGTTTTGAAGTCGTATGTAGCAGTCATAAATGTTATTTATTTAATTGAAATGTTTGTATGTTAACAAACTTTGTATGAATATACATATAAGGATGTATTAACATTTGTTGTATGATTTTTTAGTGTTTTTGTATTACAACTACAACAGTACAGTGCGGCAAGAAAATTGTTTGTATGCTTGTGTACGTACAAGCACATTTTTTTAAATTTTTTCCTTTTCAAACATTTTGAAGTTAAAAATTAATTCTCTTTTCTTACACTTAACTTAATAAAGACAAGAATTTTAATCGAAAAAAAGAGTTTTATTTTTTTAATCTTCGCAATGAAGAGTAAAAATTAAGATCATTTGAAATTAAAGATTTTGCTCCCAGTTTTTCCATATTCTGCTTTTAAAAATATATTGAATTATTTCACATATAATGTTTTTAATACATTTTTCTTATTTTGAGATTATGTGACGTATGATTAATGTCAATTAGGAGGTTAATTTCTTCGGAAATCAAATTTTTAAAATTTTAAATTTACAAATAACTAATAAGAAATGAAATGCATGTCATTTAATTTTAACCAAAACATTTAGAATTTTACTCATTTTCCAAGTAAATTAACAATTCTTGTTTTCCTAAGAAAACAATTGTATAATTAAAAAACGTTTATGTAGAAAATGTTCATAAAATTTTTAATTAAATAAACTTTGTCATTCAAAGGAAATTTCTAAGAAAATCTTTTTTTCTGCTCGCACTTCATAATTTAACAAAACAATTTTATTGTTTTTAATAAATTTATTATTTTTCATCAAGTTTTCTTATTGTTTTCTTATTTTTTGTACTCGTTTCTTTGTTTAACTAAAAAAACAACAAATTCCTTTCAAAAAAGTACAACCAACTTTTTTTTAAAGGATTTCAAGGGATACGTTTTCCTTATAGAAATTTTCAACGAAATAATAAAATTCCTTTTTCTATTGCTTTTCTTTGAAATGAAGAAATAAAAAATATTTTTCTTTCAAAAAGTAAACAAACAAAAAAAATTTGCAGGAAATCTTGGAAATTTCTAAAAAAAACGAGGGAATTTTTTAAGCGGGTTTTTCACCTTTTGTGTTTTTTTTTATATCTTAAATATTTCTGATGGTGTGACAATTAGTACTAAACAGCTTTATTTTGTAGGTTTAATTTCTTTTTTAGTTCAGCAATTTTTTTATTATTTAAAGAAATATTTAAATTGAAAAATTTTTTTCATACGTAACGTATGATTAATATTAATTATGAGGTATTTTTACATAATTGCTTATAATTTTTAAACTATCAAAATAATTTGGAAAATTCCAAAAGTTATTTAATCTTAACAATATTTGTTAACAAATCATATAAATTGGAATTTTCTCAAAATAATCGATATATCACTTTTAACACATGTTATTAACTCTAGTAATTGGAAAAAATTTTTCTTGAAACTCCTGAGTTTAGGAAAGGATTTAATCAATAAAGAATAGTTTTCTTTATCTCGTTAATTAAACAATGCACTTTTGATTCCCTTAAATATTTAAGTGAATAAAAAAAAAACAAATTAAGATATTATTAAGTTGAATGTATTGATCAAAGTTACGTACCGATAACTTCGAAAATCATCTATCAATAAAAATAATTTTTAAAACTCGTAAGATTAGACTAAATTGACAATTCAGTTATTTCAGAATTTTCAAGTTGGATCCAATGACCTCATTTTGACAAAACCATTTAAATCGCAAGAAAAGTGTGCTCTTTTCTCGGTGTCTTACTGTCACTAATAGTATAAAGCTAATTCCATCCTGATGAAATATCCCTAATTAACAGAATGAATGTAGAATCATCTTTTATAAATTAGTAGACCATCTTTATTCTTTATGCTACTGAGACTGGACGTTCATTGAAATCATTTTGCTTATACTTGCAGCTACTTTAGTAGTCCAAGAAGGAAAATCCAAAAAAAATCTAGCGTGTTAACCTATTACCCAGTGACTATTAATTACATGTATCCATTTCGATATGAGCTTACGTCTGTGGTTCATGAGTGGCCTTGTCCTGTTCCTAATAAAAGAGGCCATACCTATGGAAAAATTTAATGGTTGAAGGTCATCTGTTCATTTTGTATATCCCTGCAGCTACGACAACAGTGCTAAAAGGGTAACCCAGGTTTTCTAGCATATTTAATTAACACCCAGGGACAAGTTATTGCATATAACCCTTCCGATATGTCCTTACGGCTGTGGTTCATTAGTTATCTTGTACTATTCTTGTTATCAGATGATTGTAATCCTATTAATACCTCCATTTATAGCCCAGAAATGATGTGATAATAAAATAAGTTTAGACCTGAAGCTCACCACTTGCTCTGAGTATAACTAATATTCTGACCTTACCTTTTTCTTTCCTGACCCGATCGTTACTAAAATGATTTTTGTGTGAAGAAACCATAAAAAATTAAATATTTGAAGATTGAACCAATATTGTCAAAAATACCTCAAGATATCAAAGATATATAGCTAAGAATGGACTTTTCTATAGCTATGCTCATCCGTTTGATGAAGACCCCACTTTATGCTGAACATCGTTCGAAAGTAGCTTTATCTAATATTTGGTGTCTGTTGAATTAGAGATCTCGAAATTCCTTGACCACTGAAGTTTTTAACTCGAAAAGAGATCTCACAATTCCTTAACCACTGAAGTACTTAAGTATAAATTTCGGTATTTGTTTAGATTAACTTTTAGACCACATTTCGTCACCAAGTTACTACTGATATCGCTCATCACTTCCAGAATTTGTCGAGACATACATAACATCGTCAGCATCATCCTCACCATTATATCTTTGATATTAAATAAAACCGAACTTACTGATGCAAAATAAAGTGTTTTTGTACCGACTGATTTTGAAATATAACTGTAACCTAGATCCTTAATGATTTTTCGGGAATTCAGTATGAAAGCCAAGCTGATGGTGATATAATTCCCTACATCTTTGCTCAAAAGAACATCCCACAGTCACATTATTGAAAGCCCCTTCTATCTCTAAGCCATAATATGTGCCACACTATATTTTCTAATTTTTAGAAATCTCTCCATTTCCTTTGCCACCTCATGTAGAGAGGTTCCCGTAAATACCTGCTCTAAAAATAATTCTTTCCATTTAGCGTAAGCCTTGTGTGTATATCGATGAGTATTTCGTTATTTTTTAACTGGAATTATAGAAGATTATGGGTTAGAAGTCCTTCTCATTAATTAATTTAAATATTTAAGAAATTTTTTAAATTTTGTATTTCGGTCATACATAACGTATGATTTATATTAATTATTAGGAATTTTTACTCAATTCAATATAACTTTAAAACTAAACGATATATTCAAAAATTATATATTTCCACTGGCTTTAGCTCAGGATAGTTTGAAGGATGTCTTGTTTACCAGTGCATACATTAGGAAATCTTATGAATGGAGGCAGCTTTTTTTGTAAAAATTCCTTGATGTAAATTACGGTAATTATAGTAACAAATGATTGGCTTCCCTCGCTGCAACTGCATTATGTTTGTCGAAACAATAACATTTCAGACATTTTTACTGCTCTTCAACATTTTCTTGAGTTCAATTCCAGTGCTTTGTGTTTCGCCTCTAATTGCTTGCCTGTCAGAAACTTTTTAAACTTGTATGTTTTTAAACCTGCATTAGCATTAACTTTTCGTATCAAATAGTCGGAGGTATGAGGTAACCTGGCCGCTTTTCAAACAGATGTGTTGCAAATGCTTTTAATTTTACTGTTTAAAATATTGGAAACAATTTGATAGAGAACGTTTGACTTCTTGGTCAACCTTTTGTGGGATCAATATTTATTTGTTTAACATGACCGACATGTTTTACCAAAATAATAAATAATACTTGAGTTAACGATTTTAATGAAAAATGTGTGTTAAGAATTTTTCAATCTCACTCCTTATAGCTTTTATTATTTATAAAAGTTTCACTTTCTTTGAAATAAACAATTCATAAAGGAAATAATACCTCACCTACCACTTCGGGCATCTATAAATTATTTACCCTCAGTATTGTTGTTATTTATTTTTTATATCGTGTATTTTAAAACACAGTTTCAATTCCATTTAAAAAATATTTAAAATTAAAAGAAATATTAATATTTTTAAATATTGATCATACGCAACGTATGATTAATATTAATTATGAGGTGATCATACTTAATTGTCCATAACTTTTAAACTAAAATTTCAATTTAAAAAATTCAAAATGGATTTTAAACTAGACAATATTTACTAAAAGATATTAAATTATTATTAGACAAGAAATGTATCTTATTAATTCTAATATTTAAGAGAATAAATTTAAATCTTTAATAAAAACTCTCTTATACGATTTCCCTTCATTTTAATTCCTCATTCCTTTAGTAATGTCCATGGATTTTATTTTCAGTTTATTCTCTATTTATATATGTATATTATTCCCTTACTATATGTAAAGTATTGTTAATACTTACACTTACACATAAGTAGCCATAAGATTATTTAATATATTATTGGTTACTACGCTATATTGAACAGAAATTGCTACTGATATTGAAACAATTACATTAAGAACAGAACAAAGATAACTGAAGAAGAACATGTTGGAAAAAAACAATATAATATCATAACAAGTAAGAAGTAATAATCGGTCAAGCCCAACTATTTAATACCCTACATCACATTATTATTTGGTAAGTGATAGCTACCAACAATTAATGATTCTGCCTTGAGTAAAGGAATTTTTATACCCTACGCCTACATTTTTATACCTGTTATGAAATAAAGGTGTCACCCCAACTTCAAGTATACCATTCGACTTAGAATAATTTTCTGAATCGATATAATGATGTCCGTCCATCTGTCTGTCAAGTTAGCTTTCTATGTTGTGAACAATCTACAGGTCACAATTTGATATATATCGATGAAATTTGGTACATATTATTATTTTTTCGGCACAAATACGAAGCCTATTGAAATTGGCCATGTTCGGTCCACAATTTGTCACAATTAAGTCTTATAATGTTCCAAAAGCGAAGCGCATAAATTTCACATAAATTTTAGTGTCACAATAATGTGCTGCACAGTTAACAATATATAAAAGAAATAAATTATACGAGGGTCGTTCTTTAATTTTTCGTAACTAATATTTGTAACCAACATTGTTGTGTAGGGTATTACATATATACTTGTTCAATTTGTGTTTAATAGTACAGTATATTGCAATGGTACTCACATCCATATATGAAAAGTGCGTTCTAAAAAGATTTTTTTTTGGTGGACGTTACATGGCAGCTAGAAGAAATTATGGACCGACTCTTGTAAAATTTTGTACATGGTTATTTACTTTTACCATTTCTTATTACAATACCAACTAATATGAAAGATTTAAGCCCTTCAAAGTGATATTTGAAAATGAGGTTGTAATGGACCGATATTCGTATCATAAAACTTTATTGTGACCAATTTTATTAAAATCGCTTTATATTTACAATTTTTGTTTTCTTAAATCCCCATTCCGGCAGAAACATTTGTTTGGGAGCTAGATGAAATAATGGACCCCTTATTACCAATTTCAATAGACATCGTTCTTGGGAACATGTCAAATTTTATCTTCAAAACTGCGACATACATTTTATTCACAATTTTCACTTGTATGGCCAGCCAAACAGTTAGCCAACTAATGGCAATGTAGGGTATAAAAATAACCCAGCAAACATTAAAAATTCCCAATAAAGAAAATATAAATTTTCATCTGAACAAGAAATTTAATAAATTCATCAATTTCTATTTATGTTAAGTTTTAGTTATGAACCAATATTACAATCTTAGTTTCCCAAACTCTAATGTTTGCTGGTTTATTTCTTGATATATAGAGAAGCATTTGTATTATTATTTGAATTTATTTTTTTTATTCATAGAAATATATACATAAGTACATATATAGTAACTATATATGTCATCCATTTGAGAACTCTGAATAATTTATTAACCATAAGAGCAGAATAATGGTTTTCATATTCTTCTTTGTCCATACTATTAGATATGTATGTGTATATATATTTTTAATATAACGAATCCATTTTTAAATTAATGTAAGTAAAAATTATAATTTTACCAATTACTGGATGATTAAATAACAACAATTGGCGATTTTAATTACTTAAATGAAAATAACAAAAAAAAAGCAAATTCTCTTAAATATGGAGATTATTATGCCCTCCGGATTAATGGTTTGAGAAATACAATTTAGCAAAGAAATCAATAGCTTTTTCTGTCATACTGGACGTATGATTAATATTAATTCATAAACATTTTACTAAATAGCAAAGTTGAGTTTTCGAGTTTGCTAGCCCGATTAAGTCCAACAATAACGAAGGATAAATGTCACTGATTTCATTAAGAGCGTTAAAGAAATAATATACAATTATTATAAATCTTACGAACTATCTTCAACAGCTTTCTCTCACCTACGAGTGGCATTTTCCAAGATACCATAAGCTTACCATTGGTATAGTGAGAAGTTATACCAGTAATAGGCTTGATAATCATGCTCATTATATTCCATCCATTCCATTGTCGTTCCATAAATATTTCTGTAAATATCCATTTGATTCGTACCATCTATTAAGCCACACAATTTCCATGTTTTGCCTAATCTTCTGGAAAATTTCGAACAGGGGTGATAAAAGATACCAGTTTCCGCCAAATCTGGAAGAAGAGGTGTGCTTTTTTTCGACATTTTCGTAGTCCAATAAATTTTTATGGCCAGATTTCCAGCAAAGATTAATGTTGTGCTGTACTAAAAGCTAAATACTTTTTGAGATTGCTATTAGACTTAATAACAGCTTCACCTGTCACCATTAAAATAACACAAACTTCAGCTAAGGAAATGGTACAATCTCTACGCAATAGACACCATGGTTCTATTACGAATTCATTACCAGTTCTATCAGTTCGTTAATCATTTACCATAGAAGGGTTGAGTTTTATTTTCATTATTAATTTTGTATTAACATCAGATCCTTTGAATCCAGGATATTCACCTGGGAACACGTTATTGGACCATAATTAGATAATGTCCATAATTATATTAATTACTAACATTAAGCTTATCTTATACAAACTCTCCACATCTGATATCGAATATACTCTTCTTTAAGGACGATACCCTACATAACCAAAACTTTCAAAGTTATAAACCTACACTACACAGTGGGACAAAATCTATATTTTTGGAAATAAATCTGCAACATTTAATTTGCTTAAAGGGTTTGCATAAAAGTTAATAAAATGAACCATAATAAGTTTGAGCCTTTGGACTTATATATGGGCTCTATGGATGAAGTTAAAGGAATGCAATATTGGGTACATGTGAAATGATAGGTTATACTGTGTGCCAAATTTTGTTTCTAATTTATTGGAATTTTATAAAATCCATCCAGCCTCTTGATGACTATATCAGTCTGTCAGTCTGTCTATTGTTTTAACGCTAATATACACTTTTTGAGGACTCATAACTTTGTCAATTGATACCACACGAAAATAAAAAAAATTTAAAGTTATAAACCTGCACTTAACAGTGAGACAGAATCAATATTTTTTGAAATTAATCTGTAACGTTTAATTTGGCTAAATGGGTGTGTACAAAAGTTTACAAAATGAACCATAATATGTTTAGGCCTTTGGACCCTAAAGGGGCTCCATGGATGGAGTTATATGAAAGCAAATTTGGGTACATTTGAAATAATTGGTTTTACTGCGTGCCAAATTTTGTTTCTAATTCATTGGAACTTCATAAAATCCATTCAGTCTATTAAAAGCCTGGCTGTTGACACGCTCAAATTCATGATAATTTACAGAAAATAATGAAATTTGACCAGAGTAATTGCTATTGATCTAAAATTTCCTATTTAAAACCAAGAAAATCGGTTTAGTATATTAAGAAGTATATACAACCTTTAAGGTCAAGCGAAGAACTTTATAATAATTCTTAACTATAATTAGACCTACGAATTTTGCTTAAAATTAACCATTTACTATCGTCTAAAAAATTATCAAAATCGGTGCAATAGAAAAAAATTATCGCAAAAATATAACTAAATATTATGATATTATTTTTAATTAACATTATATTTATGCGATAAATGGAAGAATTTTTTATTTCATTAATTAAAAACATAATAAATAATTTTAATATCTGCCACTCTGAGCGTATGATTAATATTAATACAAAAGTATTCAAAGAAAATTGCAAATAACTTTAATACTTCTCCAAAGATTTAAAAAATTTAAACTGATTTTGTAAACTAAAATTGTATGAAATTTAAGCAAAACAACAAAATAGTTCTTTCTTCATTAGTTTTCCCCCAAAATTCCTTTAATATCCAACTTTATTAATAATACTATGCATACATTTTCGAAATCCATTAATATTCAATATTTTGCAAACATTTCACTATTATAGTTATTTGTCTTTAATATATTCTTGCCAACTAAGCCATTTATTCTCCTACATTTATAGCCTCAATCCAATTCATTACCTGTCATTTCAATATATATTCATGTTACTAACAAAATAGGATTTTCACTAAAATCCCCAATATCTTTTGCATACAAATTCAATTAATTCATATTCTGTTATTTATGTTCCCTCGTTTAATGATAAACATCCATAACAAGTTGTTGCTAATTATGTCATTTTCCCAATAGGACCAAAAAATAATGTTGAATAAAATGATATAAGGATAATCCAACCCTTTCGGCTTCATATTTGATAACATAATGAAATAAGTAATAATATTCTAGTTCGTCAAACTTGATTATATAATACCCTACACCACATATTGGCTACAAATGTTAATTATGAAAAAGTAGTGAACAATCCTCGTATGGTTTTGTTTTCTGATTTACTCTTAAGCATGCAGTACATTATTTATGTGTTGGTAATCAATTTGTGTGTGGGGGGTTAAATGGGAGTAATTATGGACCGACCCTCGTACAATTTTGCAAATCGTTTTTTGCTCATATTTTTTTGATTTTGAACCCATTAGGACAATACCAGGCTTCTAAATTGAGATTTCCAGCAACAGTCAGGCAAACAGAGAGAAATGAATGGTCCTATGGATGGACGGACAGACTGAATTACATAATTATACTTTAATTTTTAATTAATGCTAGATTATTTTATGCCTTATGAAATCTTAGATAATTTGTTATTAGTGTTACACACGGAATGATAAAGTTAATATCGCCACTTTCCTATAAGAAGTGGTGGAGGGTATTGAAATGTTGTACAAGCGTAAATTAATGAAGTAAAAATAAAATTAGGAAATAAAAAGAACGTCTTTTTCATACAACACATTCCGCAGTCTACTACGTAAAATTTATGAATGACCCTCGTATAATTTGCTTTCCTTATTTACGCTTACATGTGTAGTAGATTATATGATATAATTTTATGTGAAATTTATGCGTTTTTTGAGTGTTATATGGGAATAAGAAAAATTATGGACCGACCCTCGTTTAATTTTACATAGTGGACTTATAATTATCTCAATTTGACTTAATTTTTTTACATTACACACGTTCATGTGCGACTTATGAGTTAGAAAAGGTGGTTGTATGGGACCTATAAAAAATAATGGTCCGATCCTCGTATAATTTGACACAACAATTAAGAATAAAGTAAGACTTACTTTCACAAAATTTGGTTAAAACCGCATTATATTGAGCAATTTTAGCGAGGGGGAGGGGGGTGTACATTTGTATGGGGCCTACAGAATATAATGGACCGATCCTAACCAGTTTCATTATGGCATAGTCATTGGGCCGAAATAATATTTCGTGCCAAATTTCATTGAGATATCTTTAAAACTGCGACGTGTACTTTGTGAACATGTTTTAATTGGATAGCCAGCCGGACGGACATGCTCAAATTGATTCAGAACACCAACCAATTCACCCACATCGCCAAGCGAAGTTTTAAGGAATTTTTAAACCACTTTATAAAACTACAGAAAACTTGATGATGTTCGAATTAATGCGGCAAAATAGACATCAATCCCGACTCCAGCAATTGAACATCATTGAAAGGAATTTCGAATTGTTATTTGATTTTTCACGCTTAAATGTTACATGATACACTTGACTCAAGCGTTACAATTTTAAGCTGATAAACATCAAACCGATGGCAGCCTTCATTCAAAAAACTTATAATATTTAATTATTTTATACAGAACCAAATATATATCGCATTAATGGTCATTATTTACTCAACCTTTACTGTAATAAACATATTTTTAGTACTTTGAAAGGTAAATGAACTTGCTAATGTCCCGTTAAGAATAACACTATTTAGCTAATTTCACAACCAGTCAGTTTACAATAAGAATTAATGTAGCTTATATCAGCACCACATAAATATATTCATATACAGCGTAGACAACAACCATATAAGGGAAATTTGTGTGTATTAATGCAAAAGTTTTATCTTCACTGTTAATAACAGAAATATGAATGTTATACGGTCTGTTAAGTTCAAAAATGGATTCATTAAAAACATTGAAAATTGGTTATCCAGTTTTACCACAAAGTTATACAAAAGTTCTCCCTAATTTTGAATTTTTTTTAATTTCAAAATCATTGCAAATTCGGCTGTCCCGAATTTTAAATACTCTCCAACAATTATACGTTACAAAAATATACACGAATTAAAGAAATTGCAAAAGAAAAAATTTGCAAACTCTTTTAGCTCAAAAATCAATTTCTAGAAAATAACTTCTATGAAAGATGCACAGAAATAGAGTCTAACATTATTAAGATTCCTTGCATATGTTGATAACGACCAGCTGTAGTTATTGATTCCACATTTTAAAAAGATAATTTAATATTCTTTTAAGGTTATGAATACTCTATTCTGGAGAGAAGCCCTATTATGGCATAGCAAATAATTATTAGTGTCAAGTTCTATTTAGTAGCACTTAGGAGATTCATTGTCTTAACTCTCATTTCAAGAAAGGGGCTTTATATGGAAGCTGGTGTCAAATCTGGGCCGATATTCATGTAATGAGTTAAATTTCATAGGTATAGATAAATATTTAAGAGTTGACGGTACAGTATTCCCGAATGATGGGCTTTATATGCCTGCTACAGTAAAATGACTTATGTTCTTAAAATTCGTGGACTTAGCATTAAAACATTTCTGAAATATCTTTAAGACTATAACAGTTAAATCATATTCAGGGGAAGGGACTTAATATGAAATAACTATGTTCTCGAAATTCATTTTTTAAACCTCCATTAGTTAAAGCTAATGCAGGTTTATATAAGTATAAAACCTAAAATGCTCATGATAGGAACGCTTAACCCTTAAAGGGGCCAAAAACAGGGTATGGAAGTAACGTTTAAAAGAAATTCTTGCCGCATAATGGCAGATTTTTAATAACTTCCTGGTCAAATATTTTGTGTTGTTTTTAAATCAGTTAAAATTTCAGTCCTTCAAACTGCTAAAGCCAGCGGAGAGATATTAAGCTGTTAAAAGAGAATTGATGAGCATAAAAAAGTTTCAAAAATATGGTCGATTTTAAACGGAGATGGACTACCTGTTCGAGCAAAGTGACAGAAAACAATATAAAACGTAAATGGAAGGGTTTCCGAAAAAGGTTCAAAATTTCATCACTAAAACTATAAAAATATTTTTGTTTTAAATTTTAATAATTTCAATCAAATAAACATTTTGTAGTTTCGTTTTTATTGCCATATATGTATGTTAAGAATTTTTCGACCTTATTCCGTATTTAAAAATTTTGATTACCATTTTTCGGCCAGTTAGATTTCTGACCGATTCCATAAAAATGAATCTGTGTTTGTTTGTTTATTTGTTTGTTTGGGACTTATAGACAGCTAAACTAATGCACCGATCACAGAATGATCCCCATATACCCGAAAGTAACATAGACTATAAAACTTTCGATAGGACCAGGGGGAGAGGTACCCCAAACAAAGCATATATTAATTATCGAATATCTTAAGAAATATAACAGCGAGAATTTTAAATTTGGTTTTAACTATTTTACTGGACAAAATGTAGGACGGATAGGATCAGGGGAAAAGCTAACCCTCACATAGAGCAAATTTTGATAATAGAATACCAAAAGAACTACAACAGCGAGAATTTACTAATTTGGTTTCAATAATTTTTTCAAGGAACCTTTTACTAAGCAAAATGTGAGACGGATAG
>PYHX02000495.1:82163079-82202768 GCA_004302925.2 Cochliomyia hominivorax | reverse complement strand
TTAATTTAATATAACATGACCCAAATAATGAATTAATTGCATAAAATTCCCCTAAATTTATATTATTAACTTGAAAACCCATATATTAGCAAAAGCAATTTACAAAAAAAAAAAAATCATCATACAAATGTCATCGAGATGCAGAGGCTTCATGCAGCGTTGGACAATTGTTTTTGTAAGTTTCTTTTGATATTTTCATTCTTATTTTTTTTACTATAATTATAACAAAGAAATTATTACTTGAGAATTATTACCTGATATTTTTAATCTCTTATTTGTAAAAGAGAGTTTAAATATTGAAAAACATAATAAGAGAATAATAAGATGATAATTCTTTGTTTCTAATTAACCTAAATTGACCTAATGATCATTATTTACTTTATTAAATTATTATAAATATTTTTATTAAATTAGTTTTAAGACATTTATATTGTTTATTAATTAGATTAATATGAATTGAAATCTTTATAAAATAAGCTAAATTCACTTTAATATGAATTATTAGTCTTATATTGTGAAACTTTTTAAGGTCTTTGGCGAGGTAAAAGTGTGTTAGGGTTTCTTTTTATAATTAATTTTAGGCCAACAAAAGAAACACGGATGGGAGGGTATTGAGGCCCATAGCAATATCATCTAAGCTATGTTCACAGGTTCTTATTTTATAATAATTAAGGAAGTATTTATTTATGTATTTAAAGGGCAATCCAAACGCATGTTAATTTTTATATTTGTAATATAATAGAAGGTATACAGGAAACAAGATCCCTGCCCACCACTGCGAACTAGCTAGTTAGCAAGAACATGCGTGCCGTTCCTAGTCCCTTGAAAACATGGACTTGTAATTTCATTCTTTTCATTATTTTTTTATCTTATCGATATACCTATATTTCTTAACAACTCTAGGAAAAGGAGCAAATTTTGAAAGGAAATTATTAAACAAGGTTCTTAAAAATGTTTCTCTGCTAAAGGGAACACAAAGACCTAATTTTATATATAGTTTTATATAAGAAACATATTGTCACATTACACTACTTTCTCAAAGAACTGTTTTACTGAACAAAATATAGGATGGACCAGGACCATAGGGAGGGTATACCCCACACAAAACAATTATTGATTAATGAAGATCAAAAGAACTATAAGAGAGAGAGAGAGAGAGTTTTCAAATAAGGCCATAATCACTTTCTCAAGGATCAGCTTTATAGGACCTCAGGGAGAGGTATCTCTCATATCAATAAAATACTGATTATCGAATATTTAAATTTGATTTTAATTACTTTCTCAAGGAACTGTTTTATGGGAACAAAATATAGGATAGTTAGGTTCAAAGGAAGGGATAACTCCCATGCTATTAACTGTGGAAATATTATAGCTAGAGTTAAAAAAAAATAGTTCCAATCACTTCTTTAACACCATAGTACTGTTCATGAAACTTGTGCAGTTGGCATTCATAAAATAAGCCCCAATAATTTTCCTAAAAACAGTTTTTCGTGAGAAAATGGAAAGTAGATACGGTCATACAAATAATAAAGAGCTGACTCTATATTTATCTATGAAACGGATTTATTGGAAAATTTAAGAATGGATAGTCAGAGAGATTTTATATAATCTCCATTTTATGAAATTTTCAAAACTTCGTATTTGTGAAACTTCTTGCGAGTCCTATGACTGACGAGAATTTTTATGCAGCAAAGCACACCGGGTAATAGCCAGCAAATAAATAAAAATTATAAGAGGTAAAAATGTTATGTTATGCTCCAAATCTTCAATACTCTCCACTACATGTGTGCGTTAAACATTTACACTCTTATAATCAATCTGATACAAGGTTATATAGACATTATGGGGTTTTGGAGGGTTCCTTCTTGATGTTACACACGGAATGACAAAGTGTTGGTTTAGGCTATAATATTATATTCGGCTACGCACAGTGATCCAAAAACGATTTTTATACTCTTAACCACCACAAGTGGTAGAGCAGGTATACTAACTTTGTCATTCATATATTATTGGATCAAATAAAAATCAGAATGGACTAAGCCATGTTCGTCTGTCTATCCGTTGCTCACATGCTCACATCCACATTAATTGGCAGAGGGCAATGAAATTTAATTTTTCACTTTAGAATTAATTGTTTTGCTCTGAACTGTACTGTAAGAAATCCTGCGAAAACACTTTCTCCTCTAGTCCTATCGGGATTTCTAAATTTCTTTTGCTTTTTGAGTGGAAAGAATGTCTATGGATTAAATTTAAAAAAAAAATACCGCTTAGATTTGTAAAACGAGTAATTTGCTAAAAAATCAGTTTTTCACAGAAGTTTTCCCCAGTTTGAAATTTTGGGTATTTGTTGAGAAAAAAGTGGGAATATTTTTATAGTCCTACATTAAGAATATCTTCGTCGTCCTCCCGTCTGTCCATCTGTTTGTTCGGATGGTAAATTTTGAGATATCTTGCTGAAATTTGGTACAAAATCAAATTTTTAATGGATGTGCCAAATTATATGAGGGTCGGTTTATTGCTTCTCATAGATCCATACAAGCAATTGTTCTACTTCGAACAAATTTGCTGTGCTAAAATTGAAAAACGTAATTGCTTTGTTAAAATAGACAATTAAGGTCCAGATTGGTGTTACGAAATTCCAAAATACCAACGAAGTTGTTATGTCAAAGTTGCAATATATGAAACAGTCAGTTGAAGTTCCTGTGCAAAGTAATTCTCTGATGATTGTAAAAGTTTCAAGAGACATCGAAATATTGTCTTATCGAAATTAAAAAAAATCAAAATTAAAATACTTATTTCAAATCTTTTATGAGCTAAATGAGAATTATTATTTGAAATTGGTTACTGAATAATTAAATATATTGATGCAGTTGTGTCAACGAATGAGAGGAATAATATATAAAAATGAAACCGCTTATAGAGTCCTCAACTACCAAAGCGTTTTTGTTTAAATGTTTACAGAATGCTCCCAATATATCCCATATTCTGTACAAATTTTCAGCAGGATCTGAAGGAGAGGTACATAAATATTTAAGTCACAAAGTATTATAAAAATGTGTTCCCAGTAACTTTTTCAATGAACTAATTTATGGAAAAAATGTGGGACGGGTAGGATCAGGAGAAGAGATTGCATCCATAGAAAAAGGTATTAATTATCGATTATCTCTAGAATGGTAACAGCGAGAGTTAAAATTTTAGTTTTTAAAAAATGCTGTGGTTAAAAATATAAGTAGATATGACCAAGGAGGGAGATACCCTCTTTACAAACAGGGAATATTAATTGACAAATATCTAAAGATTTTACAGCTAAATTTTCTAAATGTAGACTTAACCATAAACCCAATTTCTATGGTAAAAACCTTGGAATTTGGGCCAAAACTCAATTTCGTATATCAGAAAGTACAACAGAAGAAGGACATCCCTATCAGCAGTACCAAAACTTTTGGAGTTTAAAATCAAAAACAAGCTAATACTACTACAACAGTGAAGTTTGCTAGCCTTATTAAGAGTTTGAAATATTTAGTGCTGAATTTCGGGCAAGAAAAATTGCTGATACACGGACAAACTGCATCATGATGCATCAGAAATCATGCAAGAATCAGTATGATGGATCGATAACGATAATGGTATTTCGGGATATAAACCTTTAAAATTTTTCCTTATATGGTTTATAACCTACAACTAAACAGTTGTTTAATTGTAATTGGTATTCGTCCCCCCGGTTCGTACAATTCCCCAGTTGTTTATCAAAAAACGTGTAACTTATCTTAATACCGCAACTTTAACGTTTGTTTTATGAAAAGGAAGATAATTAATGTTTACACTTTCACAGGATCATTTACACTATAATTATCGAATACTTTATATATATTATTACGTATTCGCCACATTGACTTCTAACCATAATTTGAGGTTTATTTAGTTAAAAATGTGGAAATTAAGAGCAAAAAAGGAACATTTTAAGGATTGAATTTTAAATTTTTCCTTTTTGTTGACTGTACTTGAGAAATATTTTCATTTAACATCTTTTAGTCAGAAACTAAACATTTCCATTATAAACACACACACACCACAACACTTATTAGGTATAAATCCAACAGGGGGATTTAATATTTATTTACATGACATCAATATTATATTCCTTAGGGATTTTTTTCTTCTTAAATTTAGTCGTATTCATTATATACTTTTCTATTAAAATTTGATTATATTTTGATTAATTACATGAATAAGAGAGAAAACTTAAATCAACCAAAAAAATATACGTTTAAGCTTTTTTGGACGTATATTGATTAGATTCAATTTACAAATACAAATATTTATTTTACAAAGAGAGGAGGGGGGCGTTTTGTAATTGATATGAGATACTTTTTTTTGATTTATCGTATATTTATAAAGTATTTACATAGCATTTGGGGAGGAAATGAATGGTTTTATCCCCTTTTCACAGTGAGGCAGAAGAAATAAATTTAACTTAAATTCAAAAACTTTTAAAAGGCATGATGGATTTTTATAAATTAAATACGCTGTCACAGAGGAAGAGTATATCCTTAAAATTGTAGAAGAAAGATGTCATAGCTTGTCTGTAAGTGGAGATATGAAGGCTTAAAGTAGGATATCTCTAGAAATATTTCAGCTGGTAAAATATTTCAAGTTAGTGGTAACTGATTTGAGAGCTTAATTTAATATTATAGATTAAGTTATAGAAGTCTTCTTCCAAAATTGCAAGGATACACTCCTTTACTATGTCTATGCTTATCCAGCCATTTAAAGGTTAAAAAAGATCATGCCAGAATTTTTTCTATGGCCACTAACAAATTATAACATTTTCCACCAATATTCATTAATTCTGCCCCACTGTTCACATCTATTTTAACTCAAACTTACCTGTCATGTTGGGGATGGGACTGTTGCTGCTGCTGTTGTTGTTGTTGGTGGTGGTGGTGTTGTTCATTTTTTATTGATTGCTCTTTTGCTGTTTTCTCTAGGTGATGAACATCTTTATCTTGTATTACAATATCCTTGTCCTTTTCTCTTATGATTTCACCATCTGTTTTCTTAACCTTGTCCTTATCCTTGTCAACAATTTTATCCTTATTTTCGGTCATAATGAAAAGTGTCAGTTGCTGCCTTTTTTGTTGTTTATATAGTATTTTAAAGAGCTTAAGTTAAAGTTTACTTTTTTTGCTATAACTTTAGCTCTTAATAAAAAGTATTTAATTAACAAATGTTAATTTATTTGAGGACTTAATTTAAAATTCATCCTTTTCTTTTGGTTGAATTCTATTGCAGAGACTAAAAAGAGAGCAACAAAGAAAAAGTAAATTTTTGATTAAAAGTTTTGGGTTTAATGATTATCAATTCATCATTATGATCAAAAAGTGATTAAATAATTATACAGTTTTATTTGTTGAAGGATTTAAAGGATATTCTTAAGGGGTTTGTTGTCCTTTTAAGGCTTCAGTAGTGTTAATTAGCAGAATGACAAAAATGTATGGTTTCCTTTCCTTCATTTTTAATATTTTTTTCCAAAATTTTTTGCTATCACGTATTTGCTTTCTTTTTGCTGTAATAACCTTTGATGACACGTCCTTTACAAAAATCAGGTGTTGAACAGAAATTTATTTTTTCACAACATTTTTTTAAAGAAAAAGTCTATTGTTTCAACTGTCATGTTATTTATGACAGTATCTCGCTAGGAGCTTACAAATTATAAAACAAATGCCGCAGGAGTTCATAAGAAGGACAATTTGTCTTTATGAAAATTAAAAAAAAAAAAATATTGAAAGGAAGAAATTTCAACAGCATTTTAAATTAATATTCTTGGAGTGTTTCCAATTGTTTTGAAGAAGGATATGCCCCTATTGGATTCTGGAATGTGGTCGTACAAAATAGGTCACTTTGAGAACATTTTTTTTAAAGCAAAATTTTTATTTGTAAGATCCCATTTAAAGGTGTTTTGCATTTTTTATTTTTAGAGTGCAGTTTTCTGTTTTCAATGGGTTTTTATTTATTATTACTTTAATGGCTTTTGAAGGTAGTAAATTCACTTAACTCTTAAGTGCTTTATTTATGGTCTTTATTGCTTTTGAGTGTTTCTTTTGTTGTTGCAGTGTAACTTGTTATCACGTTCCGCTACACGGAATAGACTTTATAAGGACCTTTTTGTGTAGTTAAGTTGTTTACTGTAATCAATATCTAAGAACGAGAGAGGGGGGTACTCCCCTGATCCTGAGAGGAGCTAAACACTTATGTACATTATTATGTAAAGAATTATCCTTAATGTAGTATTATGATAATATTCCCACTTTTATATTAAAAAATCCCAAAAATTCCAATCCGAGAAAAACTTGTTTAAAAATTTCTCATTTTTCAGTAAATTGCTCATCCTGCCGTTAGAGGTGGCTTAATCCATTACAAAAGCTAATAAATATGATTATATAATCAAAAAAAAATATATAAATATGTAAATAAGGAAATTCCGATAGGCTAGCGGGAAAATTATTTCCCCTTATGTCTTTGGATTTGCCTCATATACACTGATGTTGGAAATTCTTTCAGAATTAAGAAAAATTTGTATAGTCTAGTGGAAAATATTTGATTTTAAAGTGAAAAAATGTTCTAACATTTTTTTAAAAATCCAATTTTTTTTTTAAATTTATTTTTCAAAAAATATATCTTTTCCATTGAATCCTCATAGGTATATGGTTCTTGGCAAAAATTATTTAGAATTTTGTACATAATTCAAACAATATTTAGAATTTATTTTTTAGCCGAAATGGAGTCCAGTAAGTTCAATTAACTGAAAAGGAGACCAGTCCAAAAAAGGGACAATATTTTTATAATATTTCTTATAGTGTAAGAGATATCCCACCCATGTAAGCATATTTTGTAAAAAAATTATCAGGGCTAAATACATATAAAATGATAAAAAATGTCTGCTATTTGGTGATTTACTTCCCAACCCTAAGACCTACTTGAAACATGTCACATCCAGATAAAATGGAAAATAAGTTATAAGGTGTTAACGACCGATATCTAGACTTAAAAACTAAATGGATTAAAAAAATTACAATAATATATCAAAAGTCGGTTCAGATATTATGCTCAAATAATAACTGTGTTCAACTAAGCTCAAGAAATCACCCCATGAACACAAAGTTCATGGGTGATTTCGGTACAAACAGTGGAAGTGAAAACAAAGATCTCGGCACTGAATAATCAAATTCTGTCAAAACTTTCAACTCGTATTTGTCTTCCTGTGTAAGTGAATACACAGGAATTCACGTAATTAAATAAACCGTAGATGTGGGAGTTGAGGATGAAAAAGTATTTTACCAGATGTCAGAAACAGAAAAGTCACTTGGAAATGACTATAAAGAAAAGAGATGAAAGGAAATACGTGCTTTGAAATGTAATTTGAATTCAAATTCAACGGTTTGTAATGATTTTCTTTATAAAATAAACTGAGGTAATTTTTCTCTTTATTAGATAAAAAATAAATAATAATTTAAAAATCTTTACAGAAATTTTGAGAATAAATTTCTTTTTATGGAAATTTTTTGGAACAAATTTCTTTTTATGGAAATTTTTTAGAACAAATTTCTTTTTATGGAAATTTTTTAGAATAAATTTCTTTTTATGGAAATTTTGTAGAACACATTTCTTTTTATGGAAATTTTTTAGAACAAATTTCTTTTTAATGAAATTTTTTAGAACAAATTTCTTTTTATGGAAATTTTTTAGAACAAATTTCTTTTTGTTAAAATTTTTTAGAACACATTTCTTTTTATGGAAATTTTTTAGAACAAATTTCTTTTTATGGAAATTTTCTAGAACAAATTTCTTTTTATGGAAATTTTTTTCAACAAATTTCATTTAATGGAAATTTTTTAAAACAAATTTCTCTTTATAGAAAATTTGAGAACAAATTTTTTTATAGAAATTTTTTTATAACAAATTTCTTATTATCGAAATTTTTAGAACAAATTTCTTATTATCGAAATTTTTTAGAACAAATTTCTTTTTATTGGAATTTTTTAGAACAAATTTCTTTTTATGGAAATTTTTTGGAACAAATTTCTTTTTATGGAAATATTTTACAACAAATTTCTTTTTATGGAAATTTTTTAGAAAAAATTCTTTTATGGAAATTTTTTATAACAAATTTCTTATTATGAAAATTTTTTAGAATAAATTTCTTTTTATAGTAATTTTTTAGAACAATTTTCTTTTTATGGAAATTTTTTAGAATAAATTTCTTTTTATAGTAATTTTTTAGAACAAATTTTTCTTTATAGAAAATTTGAAACAAAATTTCACTTTATTGAAAATTTTATATAAAATTTCATTTTACAGAAATTTTTAGACCAAATTTCTTTTTATAGAAAATTTGAGATAAAATTTTACTTTACAGAAGTTTTGAGTACAAATTTCCTTTTATAGAAAATTTAATATCGAGTTTCTCTTTTTAGAAAATTTGAGATCAAATTTGTCCTTACAGAAAATTTGAGATTAATTCTCTCGTTAAAGAAAATTTGATATCAAATTTCTCGTTATTCATTTATTTACCAAACGGATCACTGGAATACTACCATCAGGGAAACCACATTGAAATAAAAGAAATATTTTTTCTACGCTTACAAAGGACGATGTTTGAGTGAGTTCTTGAGATTTAAAAGCCATTGAATTGGACACGTTTGATACTACAAGATTTAGAAACCTGCAAACCGCATAAGATGGGTAAAGGAGAATGAAATTAAGTATTAGCAATTTTTGCTGTATCAATTATGTTATCAGGCAATGTTCTTTATCCTGAATTGCTGCAATTGTTCAGATAAAAATGTTATTCTTCTTTTAATCGCTTATCTTGAAAAGGACAACTTTGCACTCACTTATACACGTGCCGTATATTTTGCATTCGTTAGTTTTTGACATGACAAGTTAATATAAATTTGTTTCACACAAAATATCAATTTGTACCTTCATTTTTATACCCTCCACCATTACAAGTGGTGAAGAGGATATATTAACTTTGTCATTTCGTGTGAAACGTTAAGAAGGAATTATCTCAGACCCCATAAATTATGTATGTTCTTGTATCAAATCACAATCTGAGTCGATGTTGCTATGTCTGACTGTCTATTGTTGGTACGCTTACATCCACAAAAATTGACTTTTGGCCTGAGTATTCACTATAGTTCTGAGAGGTTTCCGATTTTTTATGACTCATTATATGTTTCAGCGTTATATTTTAGAAACGCTTTTATATTAAGTATACGTTTGCGTGTGTATGTGTGTGTATATGTATATCTACTGAAACTTTGGCATTAACTTTACACGCATTTGTGATGGAGGGTATTGATGATTCGGCATAGAGAATATATTCTTACTTGTTCGTGTTCCTTTTATTCTTTTCTTTATTTTCGCAAACATTGTGAACAAATGTTTATTTGAAATGTTTGCTTTTATTCCCCAGATGTAAAGATTTGTTGAAACATATAAAATATAACACAAGATGAATTGAAAAAGATTTTTATATCAGACTGAAAAAAAATTTGATAACATCAGGTCAGAATATCACTTTATAATATGGAAATTGATAAAGGTCTTGTTATGAAGTTTCCAAAAGTTTTCTAAACTATGCTATGTCCGTCTGTCTGTTTTATTGTTGGCATGCTCACATCCACAATAATTTACAGACCTCAATGAAATTTGGCCTTAGTAAAGTCCTTTGTAACCTATACCACCATAGGTAATGGGGGTAGTTTGAGTTTTTGCAGACATTTGTAACGGACAGAAAAAATAGTCCTACCATCGTTTTTAAATATACCGTTCGACTCAGAATTACTTCCAGAGTCGATATAAGCATGTACGTCCGTCCTTCTGGCTCTTCATGTAAAGCTAGTTGTGCAGGTCGTAGTTTTGAAGTTATCTTAATGAAATTTGCCACGAGTAATTACTTTGGCCCAAGGACGATGCCTATTGAAATTGATTAAGATTAGTCTCCTATTTCATATAAGTCCCATATAAATGTCCCCCCCAGTAATGAAGTTTTTAACCCATAAAATTCCTAAATGTAAAATTTTAATTATTTGAGCCAAATTTTGCAAAACTAAATTCTTTTATATTCTAAAACAATGTGCCACTTCATACGAGGATCGGTTCATTATTTCTTATGAGTCCCATATAATCACCCTTCCAAATATCACTTTCGAACTCATAAATCGTACATATACGCGGGTATTTTAAAATATTTTGTCATATATGAGATAAATATAAGAGAAACGAGGGTCGGTACATAATTTTTAATTTTTTCTTAATTCTACAGATAAAAATTTAAAACGCATGAATTTTTGCATAATGAAGAAAGCAAATTATACGATGGTCGTTTATAAATTTTTCGTAGCTGACATTTACAATCAACAATGTGGTGTAGGGTATTAAATAGTCGGACTTGACTGACTATAACATTTTTACTTTTTTTGCTTTTGATTTATTAATAACATGTGTTGTTTTACTCGCAATAACCTTATGACCTTTTAATAATTGAATTTGACCTGAAATATTATCTTAATATTTAATTTCGACCAAAACTTTAGTGTATTCGATTGAATTTTATTTTATTAATATTTATTGAATTAAACGTTTCTTTTTTCCAAAAAAAAAGGACTTAACATACGTGAAACCCACACACATACACACACAATACATTAAATATGGAATAAAAAAGTAAAAGCACAAAAAGTAAAATCTTAAATAAAAATTGAAAAACTTTTTTCTTCAAAATCATGTATTTATGTGTAAAAAATAAAATATTTCAAATACATACACACTAACAACAAAATCAACAAGAAAAAATTTATCGATATATACACAAACACGGCCACATCGTTTTGCCTACATACAATGTCGTATTGAGGTTTACAGAGTACAGTGGTTCCAAAGGGATTATTTGGGAAAAAAATTCTGTTCTTTTAGAACCATTAGAGATATTTTGATAAAATTTAATACAGTTATCGCAGAGATGCTTTTATGTATACTAGCAGACCTGCAGGCCTTAAGCTGGTCAACGGTGTAGTGTCTGGTCTATCAAAATTGGGCATCTACAGGGTGCATGGAGTTCCAAAAGATATTTTATGAATAATTTTTGTAACATTGGAACCGTTGGAAATATCTAAATCAAATTTTCACAATTAAATTGCTCCTAAATTAATTTAGAGAATTATGCCCTCCCAGCTAGTAGCGGGTGGTCTCTATTATGTTGGTTTTTTAAATTGCCAAATATTTACTTACGAATTGAGACAAAAGAAATGCAGATAGTCCCTGACGATCTCTGTAAAAATATTTTTACATGAGTAGGTTTTGACTAACAGTTTTGGAGATATTTAAGTCGAAATAATTTTTACGTATTTGTACGTTTGTAATCACATGTAGTAAAGAAGGGTACTCTTTGTCATTTTGTGCGTAGCGTCATGAAGGAATCATCTAAGACCCCAAATAAGTATATATATTCTTGCATCATAACAAAATCTGAGTTGTTTTAGCTGCGTACGTTTATCTGTCTGTTGGAAACATTCCCACACCTTCAAATTCAACGAAATATAGCCAGATATATACTGTTATTTGAGACAACCTTTAATTTCACATTTCAAGCCATTTTTAATATATGTAACTAATCTGACAACGACCAGTATTTATTTCTATAGGTCCCGCACCTGTGTCCTTCCCAATTCCAAGTTTTGTGAATTGAGCAAAATTTCAATAGGAATCCAATATAAAATTTTAATAAAGTGGACTCCAACATTGTAGAATCTCTAGGGACTGACATATTAGCATTAAAAAATGATAAATTGTCCTCTTAAACCCACATATTAACTTGTGTATCTTTTTGGATCTGTTGGTTTAAAACTTTTACATTTTATTCCTTCTGTATTTCTTAAGCAGAGGAACTAACTTTATTAAATATAACTTTTCAGGTTCAGGAGGATTTCGAAAACTTTTGCTATCTAAAAAAAGCTTAATATGTGAAATTGACAAGAAAATATAGGATTTATATCTGTTTGCACCCGTCTGTTTTCCATATTTGTGTGATGAGTTCCACTAATGAGTTTCATTATTTAAAAGTGTTAATACAGGAGACAAGATTAGGGTTGGTCTGTCGAAAATATTTGATGGAATCTATTTATAAATTATAATCATACAATATTTTATTTTCTTACATCATAGAGCCATTGAATACATTATAGAAAAGGACATTTGGTCCCGTTGAATTAAAGTCGGGTGATGTTGTGCAGCTTTTTTTCCACTTCAATGTTAATAATAGAAGTTATAATTACACCGTATTTTTAGAGTTGAAAATCGTATTCCCCTCTTTTTTCCTATTTTAACTTTACTATTGATTCTGAAAATAATTTAAGATTGAATTTGCTCAGAGGAGGGGTTTTAATCTCCTCGATTTAGCTCAGTTTTAAGAACCAAAAAGCAAATTAGATCTTTTTTTATAAATTATGTTTAAGTTATAATTTTTTTATTAGAAATTTTAGAAAAATGTTTCTTCTGAAATCGGTCTTCCTACTGAATCGATATTGCCGAGTTTTAATAGCAAATCTAAGATGAATATAACGATTCATTGTAGTGAATGTGAAAATGCTTTTCAGACATACACACTGTAATTCAAATGAAAGATCAAATGTAACTTCTGAACATCTTAACCGTTTAAATTTCACAAAGCGATAGCAGAGGTATAAGTGAGTTTAAATTTTAAGCTTATAGACCTAACGGGAGCTGGTTCTTAGATCTCCAAATTTGGACATCTTGGATTATAAAAGAATTTAATTATTTTATAGATTTTTATATCAACTAGTGAATGAAATTATTTCCGTTTATTTTCTTGAAAGTTATTTTACCATAAACAGTGTTCAAAAAACGGAGCGAATTCATTCATATTCACTGTTAAGTTATTCACCGACCACTTCGCTTGTGATTCAGTTAACTTAAAGAATGAATTCTACTTATCCTGACAAGCATCACTCCATCACAACATATTTCTTAAATAAAAACCACTGTGCATTATATTGTTAAAGTTTATTAGCCGGAGGTGCAACACAGACATTTTTCTCTACAACATGTTTAATTTTATTGGAAGGTCTCTCCACCATCACAAGTGGTGAAGAGGGTATATTTACTTTGTCATTATGTGCGTAATGCTAAAGGGAATCATCTCTGAGCCTCATAATGTGTATATATATTGTAGCATCATATCGAAATTTCCTTCTGTATGTCCGTCTATCTGTCTGTCTGTCCGTCTGTCTGTCTGTCTGTCCGTCTGTCTGTCTGTCCGTCTATCTGTCTGAATGTATGTTTGTAGTTGGCACGCTCACATCCACAATAATTGACAGAGCTCAATGAAACTTGGTTTAAGTATTTGTTATAGTCCTGAAAAGTTTCACATTTAAAATAAGCAACAAAATCGGTTTTGTATATAAAAAGATATAGACAGATATCTGAGTCATATTCAAAGTTCAAGCAATAATTTTTCCTAAAATTTTCAATTATAAATCGACAAATTAGAAATAAATTTTGCCGTAGTATCAGTCTATATATCTTTTATTACCATTTCAAAAATTTTCCAAATCGGTACAGAAAGAAAGTTATAGCCAAAAATATAACTAATTTTATTACCGATTAAGTGTTACATGTTATATTTCAAAAATTTATATATATCGTCTGTAATCGTATGTGTGAATTTGTATGCATGACAAAAAACGTATTTCTTCACACGCATTGTGGTGGAGGGGAAGTGAAGAGTCGAGTATTGTATTCTTAGTTTTACTGTTTTTTTTTTTACAGGAATTGAAAATTATAACATAATAGAAAAATTTAACATAAAATTCATAAAATTCTAAAAAAAATAGAATGTAAAAGAGAAATTTATATAAAAAATTTACTTTTTCATATTCCGCTTTTAAATGTTTCCTTTATTTAAATTTGGGAGAATTTTTTATTCCATTTCATCCCTCTTTTACTGCTACGTTTTCTGTTAATAAAATATGTTCTTTAAATGTGACTTAAACACACATACATTTACCTATATTGATAAAAAATCTATTTGTGTGTATGTGTGTGTGTGGGAACTTTCAAAAAAATAAAATAAAAGAAAATCCTCCCATTAAGTAAACACACACAATGTTATATGCGCTTTATTTATTTTTATTACTCACACATGGACAAACAATTGTATCGTATACAAATACATGTTTTTTTGGTTGTATTTTATTTTTCTTTTTTTACTTTTGTCGAAGGTGAACAAATAAAAAGTTTTTCTTTGTTTTTTTATTATTATTTTACTTTTCCTTGTTGTTATTTTTGGGGAAATTAAAAAACAACTGTTAATTTTATGCTCTGTCTGGACGAATTTGAAATATCCTCTACCACAAGCTGAAGTTTTAATACTCAAAAGGATGACAGTAAACGTAAGGATAAGAGAGTTATGGGATTTTTTTAGTGGGATTTTTTATGTTTTTTTTAAATATTATCCAACGTAAAAATAAATCTCTTTTGTAGCTGCCATAGAGGAACTGCTATGATTTTGAGGTAATTTCAGATACCCTGTTTTGAAGTGGGATATATTCCAATAAAAAAGCATCAACCGAAATAAGGCAATGCCAGTAGGGGTAGAACCTGGGTGACTTAAAATTCTGTTGACAGGTTTTGGAAAATGTGTCCGATTCAAATAATCTTTTAATTTTTCGCTGCTAAATGTCTTCAAATTAAGCAATTAATTATTCATTATCCAAAACGACTTTTTATTCCCACCAACTTTGACGTCATAGATAACAGACTTTGCCGAGGATTTGTTAACTTGTTTGGGCTTTATATACGACCTTTTCCACTAAGGATTAATGTAAAGTTGGATTAAAAACTACTTTCCTTTGAAGCATTCAAGCAACATTTGAATTGGCTTTATTGATCTCTCAACTGCTGTTCATATGAGGTACTTTTTTATTTTATTTTGAGAAAAGATATTATTTTGAGAAAAGATATGATGTATTTGGTATCCACGAAAACGTTAGAATATAAAAATTTACAATTTTCAAAGAACAATTTAATGAAACGTCATTAGATGAAAACGAACTCGGAAAACAACTCCAAATCTAGATACTACAGAGTGTACAACGATGGCTCTAAGCATTTTGGAAAGGTTGGAGATGGATTCTATATTAAGTTTAGAGTTTCATTTAGGCTAAAAGACAAAAGCTTGTTAAATGTGGAAGTCTCTGCCATCAAAAGGGCAGCCAAGTGTCTAGAGCCTAATTCGATATTTGAAGATATATTGAACTTTACTGATAACAAGCAAACCATCAGATCTATAGCAGATGTTCTTGTGATGCTTGGAAGTACTTGAACATTAAAAATTGATATAATTCTTTAGCCGATCAAAAGCAATCAAAATTTTTGTGAAAAGTATCGAATAGTATTTCTATAGTGGATTGTATCGAATAGACGACTATTCCACAATAAATACAGAATTCACCTTAAAAGTGTAAGAGTCCGTTGAGATCAGCTATATAATATCGATGATATGATTTGTGCTTTCAAATCTTGTTATAATACTCATACATGAGAGGGATATATGTGCCATTTGTTGTGATTTTCGGAAGTGAAAAGTATTGGAAATAATGAACCGATCCATGCAATTAAAACAAATTAAAAAAAATATCTGGCACAACCGGAGAAAGTGAACAAAGAAACACCAAAGGACGGTAATTTAGTGCCACCATACCACCTTTTGGGGATATAGAGGAAATGACATATAATCAACTATTACAACACATATATTATAGGGTGTTGTATTTACGAACCTGCAAAATTTATTTCTGCTTAATTTCATCGACATATCTCTAATATTACGACATGCAAAGTGTTCAGAAATTTTACATAGAGGGCTCGTCAGTTGTGCAGTCATCATTTAATTGCCTCAGAAGATGGTTCCATTATTTTTTCATAATACTTCAATCTGCTATGTTGGTGTAGGGTGTATAAAAATATGTTTCTTTAAATTTGTAAACTCTCTGGGACTTTTAAATTATCTCACTATATATCTATCGATTATAGTACAAACTTGTACACGCACAAGTTAACACAAACACATATTTGTAAAACAAAATTAACAACCCTACAGTTCTGCCAAGGAGCAAGTATCCTTGTCACTCTTAATCTTATTGTATAATTTAAACACTTAAACTTTCTTTGGAACATACCTGCACCTGTTCATATATATGTTATTTGAGTCATTTATACTAAGAACATTTAATACTGTCGTTCTTTGTGTGTGTAAATGTTTGTTAACACATACACACTCATATTCTTGTAAATAAAGATTTTATTTTTAACATTTTTGTTGTTCTCGTGTTTTTTTTTATTCTGGCATTAAATATTTTAAACAACATCACACATTTATAAATTTATCCCCATTTTACGTTTGGGGTTTAAGTGTTGTTAACAGAAAAAAAATGCTTTTAAAGTTTTTTTATTTTCCCTTTTTTATGTTCTTTCGTTTTGTTCCGTTTTAAAATGAATACGGTTTTTGTTGTTTTTAGTAAATAGAATATTAAGAGAAAAAAGCAAGTAAGAATGTTATATTCGGCTGTGACGAAACTTAAGTACCCTTCACCACTAACATTATGCAGAAATTAACATGAGTGGAAGAAATTACACCACAAAACTTATTAGTCTATTTCCGCCGGTTACAGAAAAAGGCCCCTACACAAACTACAGTAAAATATGGCAACAAATTTTTTAAAATTGCCTACAAATATTAGTGATAAACTGAATATTTTAATGACACATTTTGCTAAAAAAGTAATGGTGAGAAAAAGAACTTAAATTATGAACCGATATTGGTCAAATTAATAATATATATTGAAAACACTTTGGAAGACAAGTGAGTTTCAATAGATATGATCATTATTTACTATTTTCATAAGCTTAAACTTGCTTTCCAGAAAGATACGGACCGAGATCGTATATTCCAGGAAGGTACCTTATATGGGAGCTATAGAAAAATGTTTACTAAGATTATTTAAAATAACAATATATATCATAATTGATCATTATTTACTAGTTTCATAAGTTTGAACCTGCTTTCCGGGAAGATACGAACCCAGATCGGCCATTCCGAGAAGAGACCATACATGGAAGCCACAGCAAAATGTGCACAGAGATTGTTTAAATAAATAAGCTCTAATATGTTTTACTGGAAGGGGCGTTATATGGGAGCTATACCAAAATATGGACCAATATTTTTCACATATATTCAGGAGAGCTAGAAAATTGTTTGTGTCGAATTTTAATATAATTTGTCCTTATTTAGTAGTTTTTTTAACTCAAACTCGTTTTCGGGGAAGATCCATTTAATGGGTGCTATAGTCAAATATAAACCGATATTAATAAAATTAATAGCATATATTCAAGACTGTTAGGAAATGACTTGTGCCAAATTATAACAGAATCGGTTCATATTTAAGAGTTTTATAATCTATAAACCATATTCCGGGAAAGCGCTTTATATGGGGACTTGGTCAAATACTGACTTCTAGTTTCTTTGAGTTTATTATAGTACCAAAATAAATATACCTATATATATATATATATATATATATATATATATATATATATATATATATATATATATATATATATATATATATATATATATATATATATATATATATATATATATATATATATATATATATATATATATGACAAATTTCATAAAATTGTCTTTAAAATTTCAGTCTATATAGTACACAGATTTTAGGGTGTATCAAAATTTTGCATACTTCAGCCCATTTTGATGATTTTTTGTCCAGTTACGTTTTATTGAAAAAAATTTGAAAAGTTCTTTTTCGAAAATTTTAGGTTATCTCAGATATCGGTCTATATCTTATTACCAATGAACCGATATAACTGATTTTAAATAAATATACTTTCATCACCACCTGTGGTGGTGGAGGGTGTTATGCGTTTTTGCAAAAATTTTAACGGGTAGGAAAAAGGGGTGATTGTACACCCCTTTTAAGTAAACCGTCCGACTCAGGATCACTTTTTCAGTCGATTTAATGATGTCCGTCTGTCTGGTTGTCCGTCCGGTTTACTGTCCATGTGAACTTTGTAAACAAAATGGAAGCCAGAATTTTAAAAATATATTAAAGAAGTTTGGTTTGTGTCATTATTTTGGTCCAAAGAAGATACATACTGAAATTGGTGATGATGGGTCCATTATTTTCTTTCCGGAATGAAGATTTTAATTCAAAATGCACAATTCCTAAATATAAAGCCATTTTAATGAAATTTGTCACAAATTAATCTTAGAATTTTCAACACGAATAATTTAAAAGCCCCAAATTATATGGGGCTTTTAAATTATTTCTTATATATCCCATACAACCCCCTTCCAAATATCACCTTGTAGATCCTAAATCTCACATATACCTTGACATTGTAATAAGTATTAATCAATTAAAGAAAAATATAAGCAAATGATCGAAGTACGAATTTTACCAGAATCGGTCCATAATTTCTTCTAGCTCCCATACAATGCCCACAAAAAATGTTTTGGAACACACTTATCTTACATGAATGTTAGTTAAAGTACATCATAATTCACTCTTAAGCACCTATTAAAAAATAACTTAATATGAGGGTATAAATCAACAATGTGGTGTAGGGTATTAAATAGTCGAGTTTGACCGATTATAAAATCTTACTTGTTAATAGTTTTGCAAAACATAAATAAGGAATTTTTATCAAAAGGCAACTTATTTTTATATTTTAAAATTTCTTTCATGTTCATTATAAATCCTTTAAGAAAAATTCCTTTACAAATTTTAAATATTTATAATGAATTTGTTAATTAGTTTTTTATTATTAAAAATATATTAAACGAAGACTTAATTAAATCAACTAAGTTAATTTAGAAATAGAAACTATATTTTTAGTTCTCAGGTAAATTTTTAACACAACAAATTTGTTTTAAATTCGTACATTTCACGAATCTTTGGAAGGTGAGTAAATTTTCATCAACTGCATTAAAAGGATTAAAACCGTTAAAGGATGAAAAGTTGTTGTCAAATTTATAGAATATAATTTTCGAATTTGTTGCTGGGATGTCAGTGTTCAATAAATATTTTATAATAAGTAAATCAGGCTTGTTTTTAAAAATGTTCCTTCGTCCTGCCGAATGATTACATCTGTAACTTTTTTCTTTCTTAAACTATATATTTTTTTCATTATCTCTAAGTATTTTGAATCGCCTAAATTTCTTAATTATTTGTTAAATTCCACAAATTTTCAAACCTACGTCGTACCTTAGTTTCTTCAAAAATTTTTGAATATACCTTCATCCCAGTTTGATATAATTTTCTTAAAAGTTCTCCCATTTTAAAGAACTTGGTTTTCAATGACTGTTTATTTACTGAAATCTCTTCGCTGTAGTGGAAAAATGACTATAAAGAAATGTTGAGGATACTAATATTAGTCCTTAGTTCCCGGACAAATACCTCTCTATACATTTTTATAAATCTTGTGCCATGATAAACTATAGAAGACAGTATTGACAGACTATCGATAGTTTTGTGAAAACCTTGAGTGGTTGAACAGACTTGTATAACATAATGATAGACCGATATCTGAGACAACCACAAAATTTCGAAGAATGAAGGTCACAATTCTGGATATAATTTTCCATAATTGGCCACATTTATTTTATATAAAAAAATTAAAATAAAAAACTACCACATTATGCGTCTTCCCTGAAACTGTAGGCACAATTATTTTTATAAGTGTTTTGATATAAATAATTAATTTGACCAATATCTCTTTATATTATTATAGCTCATATATCCCTTATAATGCCCTACACACGCATAGAAAAAATATGATTGTGGTAACCATAAACGAAAAGCCACATACTATTGTTATTAGATATTGTTACCGTAACTAAAAAATTTGTTTATTTGCTTTTTGATTAATAACAATAGTTATTGTTATCACCACAATAAAATAATAAAAATATAGTTTTTGTAATAAAAGCTTTGTTTATTCGCATTTTTGTTTATCATTAATAAAAATAGTTATTGTTATCGCCACTAAATTTATTGTTGTATCAATAAAAATTTTGTTTATTTCCATTGCTATTTTGTATTAATTTATTGTAATCGTCACTAAATTATTATTATCGCCAAATATTTTTAGTTCAATAAAAATTTTTTTGTTCGCATTATTTTGTAATTGAAGAAAAATTGTTATCAAAAAAAAAAATATTAATAATAATAAATAAATAAATAAATAAATAAATTCAACAATTAATATATTGGTGATAACAATAAATGTTTGTCGCAAATATATTAATGTTTGCGATGAACATATTGCCAAGTGACATTTCTCTGCGTGTAGATAAAACAGTTTTAGCTTAAAAAACTCTTATATATGAATAAATTTTATCGAAATCGTTACTTCTTTTTAACGCTAATTTAAACCGTCTTCAATATAGGTATCTTATTTGACAATCATCGGATCATATTCTGTTACAGCTCTCTCGGGAAAAGGGGTTTAAGCTTAAAAGATCCATAAATACGAATCACTAACATTGAAATGTTTATATAACGTAACTGGTGGAAGATATATAAACTACTTACAGTCGAACACAAAATTCTAATTGGACTACGGAATTTTTCAGAAAATCTTCAGAAGAAACATCCATTTTTTATATGGAAATAAAGGTCTTTTTATGTATTTGCCAAAAAATTGAACTTAAATTAATTATTGCACCTAATATTGTATTGCTTTTATTAGCTGAAATATGATAAATCTATATGACGTATACTTAATATTAATTTCAAATATCACTCATACGCAAAAAAGTGTGCTTTTTTCAAAGTGATTTCAAGGAAATGGTGTAGGAGAGTGTTAAACAAATAATTAAAATTGTCTTAATTCATTATGTCCAACGATTTGAGGTTAAGTTGTACAATAAAAAAATACCAAACTGGACACAAATTCATTACTTCTTCGTCGATTTAAAACATTAGTAGATTCTATTGCAAAGAAAAGGATATCAAAATTGTAGCATCGGATTTTGTTCTGAGGGATATTAAACTTTAAAAATTAATATATTTAATTTTAGTTGATCTGCAATAAGTTTGCCCAACAAGTCTAGCCCAAAAGCTATCTGTCCATTTCCACAACCTTATCTAACATGTAAAATTTTTAACACTTTAGAATTGGTAATTGAAGTACATTTCGATAAAATTTTGAACATAAGTTTGTTTACTGAAATTTGTGTTATCTTTTTCCGTTCCATGTAATACACAAAATCACATCTGTCCAGTTTTCATAAAGACCAAAGCTTATTGCTCTCGTATAATTATTACATTTATCTGTCATACAAATATTTTCTTCAACTGGAGTTTTAAGCTCAAAGATGTATCGAAAAATTATGTATTAAAAAATTATGTTGTAGATATTTGTAACTCTAATTAGGAGCCAATTGTATTGATATCCTTACATCTATTGTAGTTTGTTTATGCAACATTGTGATTATTCTACAAATATCTCGATAAAATTAAGCACAGATGATTTGGTGATACAAATGTCCTCCCAAAATGCAGGAGTAAAAATTTGATTTTATATATGTTTTAGGGTGTCCAAATATATAAAATTAAAATAATAAAATTTGACTAGGAGAACCACAGTTTAGGTTAGATTTTTACACAAGAATTTCATATCTATGAAAACCTTAGAAAATTTAAATCTTTTAAAGAAAAAGTCAGTGAAATGTAATTTTTTCTCAAAAATTTATGAAGAATTGATAATTTCGAAATTCTGTTATTTTTTAATAATAAAATAAACAATTTTGACATTTTTTTTTGAAGCATCAACACGTTGTATTTGAATTTATCGGAAAATAAGGCAATTAAAGTAATATCACTTATAGGAAGTATCCAAAATCCCAACCCACATATTTGTAGATTTCAATTATTTTACTCAGATAATCACCCTGACATTACAAAACTCATTCGTTAGAAAATACTTTGTTTGAAATTTCTAAAGATAAATATAAATCAGTTATTTGTAATTGGATTTATTTAATTTTAAAACATTATAAGGAACGTCTTTCAAAAATACTTTTTGATTCCTGATGAAGTATAATTTAAAGATGATTCCAGCTTTGTAATTTTAAAAAAATTTTGCTCAATTTGAACAAATTTGGGCCAGGCTTATGTACAAATCTTCGAATTCACGAATTCACCAACATTTTGTAGAATATTATAGGGAATCTGACACATATTAAGGATCAATGTTAATTTTTAATAGCTAACAAAGATGGGGTTAAAATGGGTTAAAAATTTATTTCGACTAATTTATTTCTGAAAGAGAAAACAGGAACCATTATTATACATTTTTTGAATAAATTCATTAATATATTTTTGTCGATTTTTTAAAATATCAACATGCGCAGGATGGACTGTGCTCCTAACCAGCTAAAGGATTGTACTTCTTCAAGTCAACTCAAACATTCCTCTTTCTCTTATTGTTTCTCTAACTGAGATGACCAAATTTAAAGGATCGCCGACTGTGCACCTGATCAAGTAAAGGATTGTACTTCTACAAATCAACTCATAAATACCAAAGCTCTAACCATATGAAATTTTACTATGGTTTCTCTAACGGCTTTAAAGTTATGAAATTATATAAAAAAATCGTTTTGGTCACACTGTTAGGACAAACAAAAATATATTGTTATTCCGATTTAAATGAGTGACCAGAAGAAATGCGTTTCAAAATTATTAAATATTTTCAACAAAACCCACTGTGGTCCTTCAAACAGTTGGTCAATCATTTAAAGCCCCGCCACAAACTGTTTCCAATGTTAATTAACAATACCGCGAGAACTTCTGGTTGTAAAAAATTTGATTCAGGTAGATGTAATGGCATATATGATGTTTCTAAAGCCAAAAAGGCATCTTCAAAAATGTTCCCTACAAATTGGCTCAAAGATCAAACGAAGAGCTTTAACTAATCCAAATTTAAAAACACACAGGGCTCAAAATGTCAAGAACATTGTTGCTAAAAAATGAAGCCAAAAACAAAGCTTCAAAATCGATCGATTTTATGGCCCAAATGTAGTCAAAGTTTTCAAAAAAAGTTCTTGGTTCAGTTCAGATGCGGCACAAAAGGCAATTAGTTGTTTACAAATACCAAAATGTATATCAAGGAATGTTAAAGAAAAAGCTGCTTACTTTCATAAGACTTTGTAATGTGTCCCCTTATTTTTCGTTTGACTTGACATCCTGTCACTATGTTAAAAAAGCACTTGTTTGGTACAGGAATAATGAACTGATATTTAACGAAGAGGGGCAAATCCTTCAAATTACCTGAAGCGAAGGCAGAGATATTGGACTCTTGTTGAAAGGGACTTGAAGGACACAACAAAACGTGTGAAAAAGAGTGGGTTAACCACTATTTTGTTGTCACCCAAAATAAGTTTTTGTTTTTGTCAATAATATTTAAATATCCTTTTAGTCTATTATGGATTATTATTTAATCACTTTTTTATAATATTTGAAAATAAATAATATTTATTTACCACCTTATGATATATAAAGATAATACTATACTGTTTACTAGGATTAAGTTTTTATTCTTTTTTTATTGATTTTTATATTTAAATACAAATACTTTTTTAATTACAATTATTTTTAATAGGAATTTATATTTAAATTTTTTATGATAATCATTTTGGGGATATAAATCAGGGATTTTGGTTAAAAATTTCATTAATTATATTTCATCTTGATTTCAAGTGATTTTTTTAATTTTTTAGCACTTAAAAAAAACAACACTTATACATTTATTTTTTTTTACAATTTATTAATATTATAATTTTATTTTTAAGAAAAATTATTATTATTTTTAATTATTTAAAAATTAAATTTCCTCAAAATTTTCACCTTTTTCACTTTTATACCCTCCACCAACACAAGTGTTAAAAAGGGTATATTAACTTTGTTATTTCGTATGTAATGTTATAAGGAATCATCTCTGATCCCATAACGAATATATATTTTGACATCAAATCAAAATGTTACACAATTTAGCTATGTCCTTCTGTCTGTATGTCTGTTGATGGCACACTCACATTCACAATAATTGACAGGGCTCAATGGAATTTGGCTTGAGTATTCGTTATAGTCCTAAAAGGTTTTCTATATAAGACCAGCAAATATCTTTTTTAAAATTGTCAATTATAAATCGACAAATTAAAATTAAATGTTTGCATAATATTAAGTTATAAGAACTTTATTTCCACTCTAAAAGCTATCAAAATCGCTTCAGTAAAAAAAAAAATTATTTAATTGATTTTGTAATTCATTAAGTGTTTCTTAAGAAAAACTTGTATATAATGCATATATTTGTGGATATATATGTTAGTATGTCTGTACGAAACACAACGTATTTACTTTACACGCATTTGCTGGTGGCGGGTATTGAAAATTCGGCATAGCCGAACATAATTTTCTCACTAGTTTTTACTTTATAGTATTTTTTTGAATAATTTAGTATTTAATTACACCATAAGCTTTCCTTTAAGGAAATAAATTGTTTTAACTATATAATAATTTATCTTATTATTCTTCTTCTCTTATTATCATTAACAACTTTTTTCTTCTTTATTACAATTTTATTAACTAAAATAAATCACTTTTTTCATCATTTCTTCTCTTTCCAACATTTAATATATCATTTTATCTAATAAATAATATATATATGTTTTATGCTTTCTAAAAATATATCTCTTATATATTTTATAATACTTTTTCTTCTCACTTTAATAAATTTCTATTTTCCGTTATTTCTTAAGAAACCATTTTTATACGTCGGAAATGAAACTGCTACTAAAGTTTCCTGCTTTCGTACACTTTATATTTATACTCGAATAACTGATATACAACTACAAAGTACAAAACAAGAGAGTATTTATTTTTATCATTTAAATGTATTAGTAGAGAGTAAACAGTTACAGGGTATTTAAGCATGTTTTAATGTACACACACCTACATACTTTCGTTTTGTTATGGTACACATATGTTTAATATCCTTTTTGTTTTCTACAGCTGTTTGGTTTTTATAATGAGAGAGATGAAGGGAGAGAGAGGTTGTGAATAAAAATTGAGAGCGTATTTTAGTGCTCAGTTATAACAGATTCCTTTGAGAAAATATCTGTTATATTAACATTATAATGTTAATAATTAGACACACAGTGGAATGTTTAGTGTGAAAAATGGGAAAAAATCAATTTTAAAGACATTTGAATCATTATGAAACCAAGTCACCTTGAGCCTTGTCACCTCGCAAAAGCAGTTCATGCTTTAGGGATGGCAATGTTTACCTGAGATAAATGTTGAAAGGTGATTGCAAATTTCCTCATTTGCAGTGTATTGCCAGTGGAAAAGGTGTAAATCCAGCGAGGACTAAATTGGCTCTCTTGACCAATAAGTACAAGATTATGTGCTTTAGCGTGTGATGACTGCATGGAATTTGATTTTGCAGCGAAACTATATTGAGGAGACCAAATAAGTCGTTGTGGCTATTTGTGATGAGTGATTTCCAATTGTAGTTTGTCAATGTCTTGAAGAACAACGGTTTTAAAATCACTTTCACTGGGAACGATGTTATTCAAAAATCACGGTATCGCTCATCTCTAGCAGGTATCTACTCTTGTAAGATCCTGCTAATCCATTGATCTTACAGTCAATCCTTTAAACTGGATCACACAGCACTGGAATTGGTTTTAGTGGAATATTGCATGTTTCGAGATGGGATTTTCGATGAATCTTTCTAGTGCGAATGGAATCTGTAGGGTGTCTACCGATGGTTCGAAAAGACGTATGAATTTAGCATCATATAGGAGAAGACCTCTATCATTAAGAGGGCATCCAACAGGTTTAAGTATAATTGGACTTCAGAAATATCAGGATCTTTACCAGCAGCAAACAGGACATCAGAATTTTAAGAATATATTTAATGTGACATATGACGACAATTATCCGCTTTCAATAAAAAACATATAAGACATCTGATGTCGATTTTCAATATAGTTAACATTTTGAAATTCCAGAGACGTATGATATACGTATGTATAAACTCCTAATATTAATCATACGCAATTTTTTAAAACATTTTTTTTTACTTTTTTATATGGAAACAGCTAAATTAAATAACAAACCTGATTAATTAGCCGGATTCAATCAAAATTTTTAATTTTGTGTTCTTCAATTATATATTTTAACAAGAGCCCAATATCTCTCCACTGACCTTGGCTCCCGGCAGTTCGGAGGATTTGCCCCTCTTGGCTCAAATACCATATTATTGTTCATGTACTTGTTTACCTCAGTGACAGTATTCTAAGTCAGGCCACAATGAACGTAAGCAATCTTTTTGGAAACATTCTTTTATGTAAATTTCGGTATTTATAGAGTTCTTTTGTAAAAACTTATTGGCTTCTTTTGTCGCAATTGCATATTGCTTGCCATATCAAGAACTTTTTGGGAAATTTTCACTAGTTTTGGTTCCAAAATTTTTCTTCAACACTTTTTCCTGCAACAGCAGGATCTACACATGTTACGTACATTATTATGCAGCAAGAATATTTTTTAGAAAATTTGATTTCCGTGCTCTATTTTAGCAGCGTTCCTGTCAGGATTTTTATAAGCCTTTCATGTTTTTAAATCTTGCATTAACTTATACTTTTCATACCAAAAAAAAGAAGACTTAACTTTCAAGGCTGCTTTCCTATCGGATGTGCTTTTTTTATCTGAATTATTCCTTCTACCTGAACCAGGTTTTTTGTATCAGCGAACAAGTTCTTCCGGTACTGTTCAATAAAATTGATAACTGTAAGACGGCACACCTTTGAATGCTTGGGAAGCTTTTTGTAGGACCAAGTTAAGTTTTTTTTGAAAATATTTATTTCTTTAGTATTCTGGCCATACAATATTGTTAGATTAACAATATATTTAGTTGTTTGACATTAGATTTAATATTAGTTTTATAAAAGAAACTTGATAAAGAAACAGATAATCGGTTAACATTTTAGTGAAAAAATTATGTTAATAAATTTTGGTCGCACTTCTTAAGCGCATTTTTACAATCACTTACAATGACTAATTTTTTAAATCAAGATTTTTTTAAATCAACATACCCGAGTTTGCCAACTTATATCAGGTACTTGGCCACATATAAGCTTGTATTCCTTTAAATCAACTCAAATGTACCTCATCTCTGTTCATATGAAATTTCATTAGGTTTTAGAATTATTTCCAAAAATGTAAATCGGTTTGTTCAACTTTGGCGGATTGATAATCATACAAATAAAACTAAAGACTAATTGCTGGTTCCAATTTGATTTCCAGAGATGAAATTGTTTGTTCAAAAATGTAACAAAAATTGATTTCATTTCTTGAATGTTATATAGTGCGTATGATTAATATTCATTGTTAATAGTTAATATTAATCATACGTCATCATTTTTAACTATTTAAAGACTTTTTCATTGAATAATTATTTTCAAACCCAAATCAAATATTTTAAATGTCAAGTTTGTAAAAATGTATTGTTTTATGTTATACAGAGCGTATGATAAATATACACATACGCCATCTAGATTTTTTAAAAATTTTAATTGAATACTTAACTGATGAAAACTTAAATAATTTTAAGTCAAAAATTTGGCTTAAAGAAAAATATTTATCTTTCATATTTTATTACTTTTACAAATGACTAAAGTGTCAAAATAATTATTTACTTAATCATCATTTTGCTATAAAATATACACAAAATATTTATACCCTACACCTCTATAGGTGGTAGAGGTATTATACGTTTGTGCAGATGTTTCTAATGGACGGAAAAAATAGTCCTCTCATAATTTTTAAGCATACTGTTCGACTCAGAATCTCTTTCGGAGTCGATTTTAGCATGTCCGTCCTTCCGTCCGATTTGTCCATGCAAAGCTTGTTTGCAAAGTGCATGTCGCAGTTTTGAAGATATTTTAATGAAAATTGGTTTGTCGTACTATTTTGGTACAACAACGACACTTATTAAAATTGGTTATGATCGTTCCTTTTTTCATGTAGGCACTATATAAATATCCCACAGAATGGGATTTATTGTTCATCAAATCTACCATACAAATATCCCCCCCAAATGTGTATAAAACGATTTAAACTAAATTCTGCGAAAACAAGTTATATTAAATTCTAACACGATGTGTCAGATTATAATAGGAGCAGTGAATTATTTCTCATAGGTGAAATTTCACTTTAAACCCCATAAATTTCCCATATAGGTGGGTCAAATTAAGAGAAATATAAACCAAAACAGCTGTGCAAAATTAAACGGGTCCAAAATTTTCTCTTACTCCTATATAACCCTCCAGAAAAAAATTCTATTAAAACGGATGAAAAAGAATTAACATATTCGGACTTGACCGACTATAACTTTTTTACTTATTTTGAAATGAAAAAGAAATGTTTCTTATTTACTTTTCAATAACTTTTCTTGCGAATCCGTAGAATAAGCACCTGAAATATATTTGACATAAATTCTATTTCCTGATAAATACTGATGATGATGATGATGAAGTTAATGAATAAAAGTTGAATAAATATAAAACTAGAGAATCGAAATTATGAACTTCAGATTAGAGTAGTTGAATGAATAAAACTCTTCTTTTGCTTTACTATTTAGAATAATGGCAACAATTTGATTGTGAGTAGATAAATTTATAAGAGAAAAAATTATAAGCAAAACCTGTTAGGAATTAAGGATTTGGTAATAAAGGAAGTTAGGGGAAACGGAAGTATGTAAAAGATAGGAAATAATAAGTTAATGCTGAGTTTTGAAAATAATATTAAAAGTGACAAGAAAAGAAATTTTATGGATAAATATGTGATTTTCAGATACAATAAATCTATTGTTTTAGAGTTTTAAAGAAACATATGAGTACAAATTTGGCTGTAGCAGGCTTGGTTTTTGATTATATATTAGGCAAAGATATACCTTTTTTATACAAGTATTTGGTATCCATAGAAACATTATTATATGGAGATTAACAACTTACAAAGATAAAGTCAAGGGAAAATTTCTTGATGTCCAAAATTCATTAAGAACTTAAAATTTCGAAATATTGCTGTTTTTTTAAATAAAATTAGCATTTAAATTTTAATAACAAGGTAATAAATAAAACTATTTATCTGAAATTTCAGTGTAGTCTATATAATTTTTTCATGAATCAATGAATTAACACAATACCAAATTTTCTATGCGAAATTACCCAAAATTCCAATCGGCATAAAACATGATTAACAATGTAACTTTTTGAAATAAAGTGATCATCCCGCCCTTATAAAGAACGTCCTGTAAAAAAAACTTTTTGAGTGTTTACCTCATATAAGGAGCTCTACAACAAATATAATGAAAATATCATTCCAGTATTTGATTTGAGAACTAACAGACTATTTTAACCACTAATAAAAATAAAAATGTTATAATCACATAGTTCCACCCTCGTATAATTGAAAATTCTTACTTATGCTGTATTACATTAATGTGACCCTAACATTTATGTAAAAGTTATGAGTTTTTAAAAGATTTTAAGCTGGCAGCGATTATCTGCGAGCGACACTCTTGTAATTTCACATATCGATTATGACTCCCATTTATTATTATTACAATTACAACTTATGAAAGAGATTCATAACCTTCAAAGTAAAATTTAAATGGAGGATTGTATGAGTCCTGTAAAAAATAGTTAACCAATCTTTCTAGAATAAAACATATCATTTGAGAATATCATAGAATTGATTTGGGTAAATTTCGTTAAAATCGTACTAAATTTAGGACATTTATGATCTTAAAACTCCATTCCAAGGGGAATATGTGGGGCCTAGTGAAATATTAGACCCAAAATCATAAATGAGGATTCGTTCACTTGAGGTTTACCAAATTTCATCAAGACATCCTTCCTTTAGATATCAAAACTATCACAAAGCCTACTTGAGCAGCCAACCAGACGAATGGACGTACATCATTAAATCGATTCAGAAAATGTTTCTCAATCAAACTATTTACTAAAAAGTGCTGTTAGTTTTCTTTGCCCGTCAAAACTTTTGCACAAACGCATAATACCTCAACTTCCAATGGTGGTGTAGGTTACAGCAAATTGTACATTCGAAAGGTCCAAAAAGTACCATATAATAAAATCAACATATTTTTATACAATTGTAGTTATATAAAGTTTGCTTCATGATTTTCGTATGCTTTGTGATAAAGACTTCAAATAGTACCACTGAAAATTTCATATAGTACCAAAATTTTAAAAGTACCATATGATACCATCAAATAATTTTATTGGAAGTATATATAATCGTGGTAGTAGCTTAATTATGTCAAAGAATTCAAAAAGTACCATTGGATATAGTACCATAAACTTTAGTACCAATATAGTACCAAAATTTTAAAATTACAATATGATACCATCAAATAATTTTATTGGAGGTTTATATAACTTTTTCATGGTATTAGGTTAATTATGTCAAAGAATTCAAAAAGTACCATTGGATATAGTACCATAAAATTTTCTTTGATTAATTTGTATCTATTTTAGAAAAAGTATCGATAATTCCAAGTTAATAAATTATTATTACCTTTTTTCTTTAATACAAAAATTGTTATTCATTAGAGCTTAATACATTTAGGATCACCTAGAGGTACTTTTACTTTTTAAATTATCGAAAAATTGGCACAAAATATTATCTTCTTCTAATGGGGACTAAATTTCGTTTTACCTTCAGAAGATCCAAAAAGTACTACATAATGGCTCAAATTCAAAAATTACCATTAGAAAATTAAAAAAGTTCCTAAAATCGTATCATTTTGATTTCATACATAAGATTTTAACAGTCATCCATTATTCACTTAGGACTTTTTTCATATTTTAATTTAATCATAAAAAAGGATTAAAAAAGTACTAAGGTACTAATTTATATTTTTATGCTAATAAAGCTCCTTGAATTTTCAAAACCCTCAGCATGTTTAAATATTCAGGTAGCAGATATGATACAAACAATTTAAATCTGCTTCGAAATCTTAAAAGAATTCAAATGGTACCATTGGAAATTTCCTGCAGTACCATCAAATTTTCAATGATTAATCGTAATAATATTTACGATTTGGCATCCACCTCGATAAATTCAACTAATAAACGTATTTTATATGAATAAATTAATATTTTTTTTTTTTTTGATTTCGCATTTCGTCATTTTAACAAATATTAATTTCCAATTTTGCCCCTCATTTGGTACTTTTTTTGTATCAAAATAAATCATTATTCAACTTTAATTTTAAACTTACATTTTCCAGGATGTTGTTGTAACAAATATGATCCAAAAAAATTTAGATTTCTTCAAATACTTAAAAAATATATATTTTTACAGGAAGAAGTATTTTATTAAGTTATTTTCTTCAATGATTAAAAAAAGGTTTAGATTCCATTAGAAAAAAATTGAGCCATTTTATGAATAAATAAAAAATATATGAATTTGGTACCAAATTATGGATAAGTTTTTTTGTTGCCCTAAATATTCACACTTGAAAATTTTCGAATGTAAAGAAAATATTATTTTTATGTTTACTGCATAAAATGATACATTATGTTCAAAAAATAGTACCAAATTATAGTTTTACCCTTTAATTACCAAAATGAAGTACTGAGTTGTTTAAAGTTTATTACTGTTTTCGAAAATTTTCGAGTTTTTGGTACATAAGAAACAGTTTGTTCATAAATATTAAGAAATAAAGTATTTATGAAATTATGGACAAATACTTTTTATCCAATTAATATTTGAAAAGGACCATATTTTTATTTCAATTTTTTTCTTTGTAAATTTCCAGATGTAATTTAGAGTAAAAATTTTTAGTTTTCACCCTTTGCCCCCTAAATAGGACGAATTTCAAAAAGTACCAAATAGCTATTAGCTTACTTTTTTTCTTAGGAAAAAACAGCTAAAGTACTGAGTTTCTTTAATATCTATTTCTGTCTAAGAGATATAAAGTTAGCGAGTTCAGCTTTATTTACCTTTTTCCTCTTAAGCTTAAAAAAAACCATTCAAGAGGATCTTTTTTGAGAGACAGGGATCAACAAATTTCATGTTCCTTGCTTCAGCTGTTTGGACTCTAGGTTGATAATTAGTCCGTCTGTCAGTGTGTCGATAACAGTAATATTTTATATAACAATTCACAAATAATTAATAGGGCTTGTGGACAGAATTTTGGCTTAAACTTTTCCGGATTGCTACCGCTACCCGCTTCTCATTTATAAAAAAAAATGAAAAAACGTTTTGGCGATCATCCTAATTTTATTGCGTATTTCCTAATTCCTTATTTTTTTAATTTTCTGTCTAACATTCTTAATTCCTTTAATTCACTTCTTTGTCCTTTTTTTGTCTTAATCCCTAATAAAACACTGTCTTCCTTCAAACATACTTAAGTTGTTACAAACAATTTTATGAATCACACCAATTTGGTCTCCTTATTTTATTAATCACGTTTATTATACACATTTTTAAAAAAATTTTCCTATATTTTGCTCATTATTCCTCCTCGAGTTTTTTTTTTTTTTTTTTTGTTCCTTTTCACTTCCTAAATAAATATTGTTGAAAATAATTACAAAATAATTATAAAAATTAGTATAAAGAAAATAATGTCCTTAGAGGGTTTAATGCCAACAAAAAGCTAAAATGATGAATAATAATAAGGTATATAATTAAGTGGTGAAACTTATTTTATAGAACAAAAGAAATAAAGACAAATTTGTAAATAGAACTTTAAATAGATTCCGGTTGTTTCGATTGCAGTTACTAAGGTAAAGCTGTGAACTCGTTATCGTATAATAAAGAAGGAAATTATTGACTTTTGTAGTTCTTAATTAAGACAATTCAAACATCATTTTCATATTTATTCATTTTAAAATTCAAAAAACATGTCCTTATGAGTTGGTCTATTCTGCACTGAAGTGCTTCCAAACTGTTGCGATCATAATCAATTAATTACAATTGAATGGATTTTTGAAATTTAGTCTTGATTCCGCAGTAATTTTTTCATTCGCTCTAAAAATATTTAACATAACTTGGTTACGTATGATTAATATTAAATTTTATAAATAAATTAATCATACGACCTGTGAAATATTTATTGCGAAAAAAACCAAAATTGAATGAAATGGTTTATATCAATAAAAAATATTGCAAAAACACAAAAATAAAATTTTTACTATCGTATCCACCGCAAGTGGTGATGGGGGTATATAAACTTTAACCCTCCATGAGTAACGTCAAGAAGAAGACAGACAGATAGTCAGACAGATGAACAGTTAAAATTGACTGAAATATTTTTTCTTCTTGATAAAACACTGAATGACAAACTTACTTTACCCTCTATCACCACTTGTAGTGAAAAAATTGTATTACTTCTTCAAAATGTGAATAAATATTTTAACACTCTTTCCACCACTTTATTATTCGAATAACATTTAACACTAATTCCATAAAAAAAAACTTTTCAAACAACGTTAATCATAAAATAGTAAAAGCTTTTGTTAAACTTATTTAAAGTCCACTTGAGTGGTTTGTTAAAAGTCAATGACTCTTAGAATAAATAAAAAGAGAAGGAAAAGTAATAAAATGTGAATTTCGGGTTTCGACTCTATTTATTATTCTTCATAACATCCGATCTTTCAAAGAGTTTAATTTTAATTTTTAAAAAAGGAGTTTTATTTTTTTTATCGCTCTTTGAACAAAATATAATTCTAAAAAATGATAAAATTAAAAAAGATAGAAATATAAGAAAGAGCGAAATCGACAAAAGAGTTTAAAAATTAATAATTACCACAACTTGTTTTGAAGTCATGTGTAGCAGTCGAATTTTTTTTTATTAAGCTGAAAAAGTTATATTTTCATCTTTTTAAAGAGGAGTAATAGCAAGAGTTTAGCAAAGAAGAGTAAAAATTAAGATCATTTGAAAATAAAGATTTTTCTCTGAGCTTTTCCATACTCTGGTTTGAGCTAAAATAATGCAGAAATTTTATCACCAGGGATTAGGGAATCATAAAAAATATAAAAAAAATCTAGAGATTTAAACTTTAATGCTGTTAATTAAAATCCTCCTTTTCTCACAAATCCTTAAGCCATTTGCAGTTTGCAACAATTTTTCCGTACTTTTCTATTTTATTTGTAGAAAAGCAACTAAAAATAGATTTTCATCTCAATTTTGCTTCAATGCTGTTTCCAACTTATTGCAGTGAAATATAGAAAAATTATAAAAAAAGAGCTTGTGGGCTGAAAAGGAGAATAAAGTATTACTGTTTAAATTACTTCCTTGTGTTAGCAAAAAAGTGCGTAAAGAACAAATTATAAAAAAAAACAAGTAAGAGTGCTACATTCGGGTATGACGAATCTTCAATACGCTCCTTACAAATGTAAATATATTATGTTTCGTACACATACACTCACAAACGTATATAATATATCACTCTTTTCTCAATACAACACTAGAACACTTAATGAGACCTAAATTCTTTTATATTTTTGGCTAAATTTTTTTTTCTACTTAACCGATTTGATAAATTTGGGAATGATAATGAAGCACATATAAGTTTATATTATACCAAAATCTTATTCGTATATATAAAAATTCTTCGCTGGAACTGAGAGGTTGCGTCAGATATTTGTTGATACGCTGAACCGCAAACTTTTTAGGACTATAGAAAATACTCAGAGCAAATTTCATTGTGCTCTATCAATTATTGTGAATGTGCCAACAACAATCAGACGGATAGAAGGATAGACAGACAGACAGACAGACAGACAGACAGACAGATGGATATAGCTAAATCAACTCCGATTTAGGTTTGATGCAAGAACTTATATATATTGTGATGCTTTCTAAACGTTACACACGAAGTGATGTATTGATGATTGTGCTCTATCAATTATTGTGAATGTGAGCGTGCCAACAACAATCAGACGGATAGAAAGATAAACAGACAGATGGACATAGCTAAATCAAATCCGATTTTGATTTGATGCAAGAACATATACATTGTGATGCTTTCTTAGCGTTACACACGAAGTGACGAAGTTAATACACCATCATTATCACTTGTGATAGTGGAGGCCCAAAATGGAAAGGCCAGAAAATATTTACTATTTATAATCTCGGTAAGACGTGACAGACATACGGAATAAATATTTTAAATTAAAAACACAAAACGAAAAGATGAACTCAATTTATAAGCTAAGGAATGATCTTAGATTATGTTAGGAAAAATATAAAAAGTTAATAAATGTTAAAGCTTTTTTACAACAAAATTAAAATTTAATTTAATATAAAATTCTTAGACGTATAATTAATATTAATTACCTTTAATATTACGTATACGCTTGATATTTTTAATAATTCATTTCATTTCATTTCTTTCATCCAAAAGGTCAAAATCTTAATTTCTCCATTGAAATAAATCAAAATTGGTTTTTATTTTTAAACCACATTTTTCCTGGAAAACTTACTTTTTCCACTTTTCACTGTTGACAATACAAGACAAATTGTAGCGGTTTTGTTAGATGTTTAATCTTATCATCTTTCTGTTTCCTCTATCCCTCTCTAGTTGCGTGTGTGTGTGTTTGTATGTGAGTTTAAAATATCAAGGTTAAGTTAAAGGTCATGACAGGGATAACAGGAGAAATCAACAAGTCTATAACGTAGGTAACCAAATGTTGGTAGTGGGAAGTTTTATTAGTATTTTGTTAATTGTACTCTAGAAGGATAACTACAAATGTGATGATAAGAAAATAAACAACACGGTAATGAAGTAACAATTATTTCAACAAATAAGTGAGATTAAGATATATATCTTAAAAGGCAGTACAACGATTTAACCAGCAACGACTGATTCATAATTCAAAGGATGGCAATTGCTATTGAAGAACAGACATCAGACAAACTATGTTGAATTGTTTTTAAATTAGTCTATCTGAAAAACGACCATATTTTCCAATTACTGACATTACCCAACTTGAAGACCAATATAGCACCTAAAAGTTATAAAGTTAACGAAATGATCTATGGATCAGAGTTTTTCTGTTACTAATTTCTTAAATATCTTCCAACACACGTGTATTTTTACGATGCCTGTAATCTTTAAGTCCTTCAAACTACATACTAAATTTCGGAAATCGCGAATCCATTTTTGAATTCTATTCCTAATACCACAAAATTCTTTTAGAGCTCTGAGATGTCTTTAGAAGAGAAAGAGCTTTTCAGAGTATTGATTTAAAAAAATGTTTTCGACTACAGCGAAGTTCTCAGAATCTATTCTGAGATTCTTGATTTTTCGGATTATAACTTTACTCCCATTTTTACAAGAAAGGACATAACTGCCAACATACATTTTCCGCAATCTCTTATTTGATTGTCGTTAAAGATAAACCCAGAAGGCAAGATAGCTTATGGCAATTACCGAAGGTCCGTCCTTGGATCCGTCAATGAGGTTTATAATGTCATTCCACTTAGATTTGTTGTAGTTTTCAAAGCTTGCAATTATACCCAAAGTCGTTTGTTAATGATGGGAATATGGTCAGAGTTTAATGCAGTATGAACAAGCAGCGACGAATAGATAATGGAAATATCTTTAAAGCGTGAACATGACTTAACCGATATTGCAATTGAGAATTGTGAATAATGAGCTCGTAATAGGTGGAATATGCCAGGGTGATAGCTAACTCTGTTGACCGTTGACAGTTGAAGGAATAGATTTGATTTTTTATTAAAACTGAACGAAAGGATCAAACTGGAACATATGAGGATTAAAGGGAAAGATATAGATTCTGCGTTCAATACATGGGATGAATATTTTTATGACGATTGGTGAACGAATTTGAAGCAAAACATAAATGGAGAAGGTTTTAACCAACAGGCAAGTAAGAATCTCTCAGAATTAGTGTATCATTTTAATCCAGAATTTTCAGAACCCATTCTTTCAAAAAGGATAAAAAATTAAATAATAAACTTTACGATTTCCTATCCAACTCCTTCATTAAGAAGTTAAATTGCCCTTGATGGCCTTAACATGCTGAGATGCTCAACTCCTTTCTTACCTATACAACCTAAAAAAAGTTTAAACCAAAACCAAAACCTAAATACTCACTATGGGCCTTGTGAGTATTTAGGTACCGGGTACCCGGTTATTTCCAAGGAGTGGCGTGATTCTCAAAGTATGTATGTATGTATGTATGTATGTATGTATGTATGTATGTATGTATGTATGTATGTATGTATGTCAAGCCTGTAGTAGATGTTTTATTCACATAAGGAATTAAAGTATACGCTGTTCGTGAGGACATATTATATATCGGAAAACCTCCTAATAGTTATAGAATGCACAGTGGTGAACCATAAGGTGGGCATTGGTTATTTTGATTCATTAGTTTTCAACAGGATGTTTTTTATGATAGTTTTAGAATTCAAAGAGCACTGCAATTTTAGAAAAATGTATGTGTTTTTAATTTATATCTCATATTAAGGTCTTTAATTAGGATTTCAAAATTATTTAGGGACTGTTAGATTTTTATAATCGATTTTACATGTCAATGAGTGATTTTTTTCCATATCAATATCAGCAACAAAATATATTTTTATCAACTTAAATCTTTGATTCTTGGAAAAATCATATTCGTCATGATATTATCGAATTCCCTATACAGTTGATATTAAAACTTAATTATTAATGCCAGCTTTTATAATAATACTCTATTCTGGAAAGAGTTTCTATGTTAAACCTTATTTACTGACTTCAAGGTTGCAACGCACCACTTGAATCTTTGACTTCCCATTGTGAATTACATGGAAAGAAAACAGAAAAGATTTCAAATTTCAAGAGAAAGAATTGTAATACGGAGAGATACATGGACTGAACGGATAGAGTTCTGTCTAAGCGAGGTCCATAGTGGATTATATAATAGCTTCTTCTATATATAGTCAAAAGGAAAGATGTATCTGGGAATCATCCACAGATCCTGTTGTAACTGTCTATTCTGCCCATGAACCATTGAAGCTAACTAGACCTTATAGAACTATTGAAGGGAGGTATTAATATTATATTTAAATTAGTTTCCAAAGCAATATTTTTTATTGTGACAAAATGTAAGACTCTTAGTACCAAGGATAGAGGTAGCCCTCATCCAAAAAAATATTAGCTATTCGAATGTCTAAAGAACTGAGAATATTAAATATTTTATATTCCAATACTTTTCCAAATTTGTGAAAATGGATGGCAGATACGGTCAAGGGAAAAAGGAAAAAAGAAAACAAACTCTATATCTGAAGTAATTAAAACCTGTTACTCACATATTGTCACTTTCCTATGTTTTATTGGAAAATTTTAGAACTGACAGAGCCAGGTGGAATATGCGCCCTCTATTCAAGCAAATATTGGTTATTAAATATCTGTTCAAATCTCCATTGTTTGATATTAATACACGACGCGATATTATTTTAATTTAGGACAGAGAATATCTTTTGTGCAGCGAAGAACATCGGAAGTATGGGATAAAATAAATTTTCTATATATTATAAATCCTTGTATTTAGTTTAAGAGATATTCAAAACAAAAAATATTTTCAGCTAAGCGAACTCAATGTGACCTCTTAAAATATTCTATAATTTAGATACAGATTCCTTATAAAAATTAGAATCCTTTGTAAATACATTTCCCAAAGAGCACACATACTCTCACATATACCTACACAGACTCATAAAATTTATGGATTTTAAATGTCATAATAAATCTCATCACCATTAAATTTCATTTTATATATATACGTCCCTCTCTTATGAAATCACAAATAAGAGTGAAAATCAAAAAATCACTACTAATAAACTTTTTAATTCAATTAATTCAATTAATTCTAAAAAAAGGGATTCTAAACTCTAAAATTTTTGAAAGAGTCATATTAATTATTGAATCGTTCATAATAATCTGATGTATATTTTGAAAAAGAATATTTTTTTTTTACCGTTTTATGCTAAAATCTAAAAGATTTCTTCTGTATTTCTTCCAATTTACTCACTACAATTTAGCTATAATTATCTTAAATTTTACTAAGATATCGCTAACAGATCACAAAATACAGAATTATTAAAAATATCATAGTGAAACCATTGCAAGAGTTAAACATTATTGATATGCAAAATACCCTACTTTGAAATTTTATAGCCCGAATTAGAAAACATTTTCAAAAAATTATAATGCTAAACTCTTTTCCTCGTTTCTTATGAAAAATTACAGCAAATTCAGCTTTTTCATTCAAAAATACAGATTTACTTTTAGAAATAGTCAATTTTGCCCCATTACTAACAGTTAATTTAACTTAATTCATACAAAACGCTTCTTGTTTATTTCATTTCCTTTTATATAACAATATTTTTATTTCCTTTCTTTTGAATGCCATTACCCACAATTTAACCATATTATAAATTCAATTAAAATAATTTTTATTGAATATCATTTA
>PYHX02000495.1:82109087-82162979 GCA_004302925.2 Cochliomyia hominivorax | reverse complement strand
TATTGACATACGTGTGCATATTTTGTTCTACAACTGTGATATCTGTTTGCATCATTTGTTATTTTTGCTAAAAATATAAAAACTCATCTTATTTTCTTAATGTTTCCAATAGAAGTTAACATTCCTTTTATCGTTAAAACTAAAATTTATTGTTATTGTTTTTGTTGTAGCAAAATTAGCAAAAATTTAAAATTCTAATTTTGGAAATTAATTTTTCAATTTTCTTTTTCCATTCTTATTCTTTAATTCGCTTTAAGGAGCGATTAGCATTTTCAATTTATATTGACGTCAGAGATAAATTTGCCATACAAATTCTAAAGCTTAATGACGTCATTTAATTGTTTTGAGGTTATTGTGTATTAAGATAGAGGATAAGGAATATTGACCTATTCAATTCGAAGGTATGTCAAGTGATTCACAGATTAAGAGAGAATGTATAGAAATTAATTACATTTTAAATAAAATGGAATAAAATTAAATTTCAATGAATATAATGTTAGTCCAAAATTGTGGAAGAAAACTAGGACCTCATATAAGACACAATAGTTTTTGAACTGTGCAAATTTGTTAGGTTATCGAGCATATCTTTGGCACCAAATATGGGAATGTTGATTAAAAATAGAAAAATTACTCCATCGTCCTTTTCACTTGTCATGCATTAGTTTTGTAGTTATTTCAATAGCATGTATGGTTCATTATGCTCATTTCCTTACCAAGATTACTTTTAGTCTGAATTTTCTCACGGTATTATATTAACTCTACCCACTGTTTTTGGTTCTAAAACTTCATTAATGCCGATTTCGAGCATTTTTTATAGTTTGGCCTTAAAGCAACTGAAAGGGCATTGCATTTTGAATGCTTCTAGCTTGAAGCTCTTTATCTCTATTTGATAATTTGTTGGGTTCCAAATGACGCATTCCATGCCATTTTCAGAAAGTTCAGTGATTGAAACGTAACAACCCAGACTTTAATTAATTGGAATTGAATATTTATGCTCAAATCGCCCCTTGCAATTCGGTAAAGATATTTAGATACTAAAACTTAAGTTTGTTTTACCACTGCCCAAGTTATGGTCTTTTTTGAAGAAAAGAAATAAAAAGAAAAAAGAATTCAATGGTCGAAAGAATGGTATAATTTCAGACGCACAATTCCCTACGAGCTTCTATGACATTTCTTCATTTAACATAAAGTTATGGTGGAGCAATTGGCTACAAACCTTTCTCAATTATGGCTTTGGACCCTTTCGCTTACCTACAACTATATACTATACTACTCTAAAGTACAATTCTCTAGTCGAAATCACATCATTCATTGTTTTTGAATTCATTGCATAACCACTCATGTTAGGAGCTTCAGTATTTAATGATTTAGTAATTCTTCTTCATTGAAGAATACATCTGAATAACCGAAGCATCATTTCTGGATTTAAAACCCATTCCATGAATCTTAAATATAATGCTTGAACCCATACAGAAGCCAAGCCTTAATTACTTCCAAAGGTCAAGTGGATTTAAACTTCATCGTTATCGTTTCGTTTCTAATGCCTGAACTGTTTCTATTGCTCTAGACGGTTACGTCTTCACTGCTAGGCCTTTCAATAAGAACGTGCAGTTCTTTGATAGTGCCACCACATTCCGCAGGGAAGTAAGCACTGGCTTTGGTATGAACATGAAGAACACGAGTTAAAATCCCATTTTATATATTGATCAGCAACTATTGACTTTGGTTATCCTACTCTTTAGATGTTTGATCTAGGTTAACATCCGATTAATTAAGTTACCGAGGTTTGCTATAACAGACAATGTTCGCTTTACCCATTAACCATTTTTGAATTCGTTCGGGATTGATATTCAGACCATGTAGGCGTCCCCAACAAAGTTTTCGCCTATAGCTTCCTCCAACATAACTGATGTGGTTTCTTAGGCAAGTCTTTTACAATTCTACATAGCTGGTTTGGATTCGTGCCTTTACGAACTAATAATTCGAATCTATTTGTTGTTTAGCATTTTTGATCGATTCTGTTTCTAAGTGTCAGGTTCTACAGGCCTTATTTATCTTTATAAATTTTAGTTAATAATCTCAAGATTTTCAAGTATCCAGTAATATTCGCAGATTTGGGAAGTCTATCGCATACTCAATATAAAAATCACTATATTTGTACATTAACTTTTTCACTTAATCGTTCCTTATATCTTCCTTTTATGTCTTGATTTGGTTGCCAACTCTGATTTGTTTAGGATGTAGCTGCAGATCACAGCATTCTTAAAATATACTTCCTTACCCTTCAACCAGATTCACTTAAGTTTGGTAAGCTTTTCAGTGGAACTGTCAAATTCTTACAGCTTACCATGTACCAAGCGTTTTCTTTTTTCGGTGGCAAATTAGGCCACATTAAGTAAATTATGGTAAGTAAATTTTTGGAATGAATTGGGAATGTTAGACCTTTGGAATATTTCCCTTTTTCACTCCTTGTACAAGTGCAGTGTGGACTGTTCTAAATGAACTTTATCATCCAGTTTAGCTTTCAATTTTTCATCGTTATCCAGAGAGCTCTAAATTTTGGATTGAATTTCAGAGGGATCGCTTAAGTTATCTTAGTAACAAAAGAATTTCTCTCTAACCACAATTCATGAATGAATTATGATCAATATAGATCACTCTTCAGAAGTTGTGATCAACATTTCAATATAACTTCTCCAAATCGAGTTTAATAACTTTGTGATGTGTTTCCATTGAGTTCTTTCGGAATTAAGTGTTCAAAATGTTCAACATCCCGTTCAGCTAACTACTTTTTCAACTTCCTCCAGAAACTTCTCAAATTTGGTTGGCTTTTCGGTAGAACATTTAGCGATGAATTTTCGAAGCTCATACACCTTGTAAATCACTACTTGGTACCCATATGAGAGAGTAAACATGGTTTTCAGTCCTTTAATTCATGACTGAATTTTAATCAATATAGACCGAACATCAGATGTTGTAAAAGATATTTCGAAAAATCTTTTCTTCAAATGGAATTTTCTCAAATACTTAGTGATGAGCACTTTCAGTGTCATTTCAGAGAGGGGCGTTTTAAAGAGGTTTATCATCCACGTTATTATAAAAATTTATTACTGAATTATAATCAATATCGTTCACAACTTCTGAAGTAGGATCTACTTTCTTTAGTACATTTAATATTAGGAATACTTAACCTCTACAGCGTTCCTTGCAACAGACTTTCTAAACAAAATTGTTGTTTCTAATGTCCATTTATCGGTAATCATTTTTAGAGACGTAAAAGTATTGACTTTTCGTTATTTTCAATAACATAACTTTAGTTCTGTATTGTCATTCATTTTATAATGAGATAAATAAATAAACTGTTAAAGACATTTAAAAAATCTTTTGTATATTTGATCCTATTTTTACGTCTTTTTTTTAATAACAAACACTTGTCACATTATTACATTCTTTTTTCGCCCTTATAATCAAATAATTCAATATTTGGTTAAAATGTGTCAAAATATTTCAAACAATAAAACGCTGATGTGACATAATAAAGAAATTATAATTCTTTTCTCTCTATTGTTATAAAATATTTGAGGATATTGTTGTGCTGAAATAGCAAAAAATAACACAAGAAAAGATAAAAAGGGAATTATTTGATAATAACAGCATTTTGGTAAATATTGGACTACAAAATAATGAAATGTTTGTGGAAGAATTTGGAATCTCTTAAATAAATTTCAATAAAAATTTGTTGTCATATTCGCTTAATATTATTGAGATATAATTCATCAGATATAACTTATTTTCTTTAACAGGATTAATGTATTTACAAATATCATTTAAAGACACTTATGAATTTATATACGTGTGATTATGTTTAAGCCCATATTTTAATTATGTTAATGAAGAGGATTAACAAGTCCATTTTACATCCTCCATCAACTTCGACATTTCAAGTGTAATAACAAGGAGGAATCATCTAGTTTGTTTTAACGAATTCAATAAATTTTCTTATTACTTTAAACAAAGAAGAATGTGTACCTTGTGTCTACTTAGTGTACACGAAATGTTCACCTTATTAAGTTGCAACTCTTGTATGGACTGGTGTCATCTTGGAAATAGTTTCAAAACGGAGTATTCGAAGGATTTTGCTTAAAGCATCGAAACAAATCTGTGTCTTCATCATCAATTATCAACTTCACTGCGATCAGAATAACAAAAACAGCCACTGATATTGACACTTTCAATCGGGACACTTGAATTTAACTACATTGTACACCTAGATGAATTAACCGAGACCCAGATAGGGAAATAAAACAATATCAAATACAACGCAATGCAATAAAAAGGTCTTTCTCGATTTGGCAGTTAAATGATATCCTAAAATTCAAGCTATTAGGAGATGCAGAACTAGAGCTCTATAACAGCAATTTTCCAACTGTTTTCAGTTGCCCATCTGGTTAACATAAGCGACCCATTATGTTAGATTTCAGAACAATAAAATACAATAAAATATTGCAATATAATGCAGGAGATTACCTCCAGATCTGGTCTCCAATTAATAATATTATGAAATTTATGTTATTGGAAGGTGCCCAATTAGAGCTCTATAAAGTCTATGTTCTAACAGTTTTCAGTTTCTCAACTGTTTACAATTCCGACATTAGAGACATACAGGATGACAACATCCCATTGATTATAGGAGATTTATACATTTATTGAATCTTGGAAATGAATAAAGTGTTGCTAATTTAGCGGAACAAATTATTAAATTACCATAACCATAGCGAGTATTGGCTAAATAACATGCACAAACTGAAAATAGTTGTTTCTTTGGGAAAAGATCATCCATAATAATTTCACAGTAAGACTTCTTAATTTTTTAACGCCGCCCATAAAAAGCCATTCTGTTTGCAAGAGTTTATCTACCGTTATTTGATTGATCTAAAAATTCCCTTTAATAAACATATAGCGGAGTGAAGTATGATCAAAACAATCGATCACATCAGTCAGACGTAATATACGAAATACTGTCGCATTTCCCAACCTAAACAACGAGAATCTCAAAGAAGCGTTATATCATAAATATGAACTATAACGATGTTTTTGGATTGCTTGCGAATCCAGGAAGTTATATGAGAAAGTAATGACCATGATCGTTCTAATAACTGCAATATATGAACTGAAGAAAAGAAGTTGTGGTCAACTGTAAAATCTGTCTCGAAGCCATTTAAGAAATATGATACTGAAGCGATCAATTTGGCTACCACTATCTTGACCGATTCTAATGATTTCTCGTTGGCATTTTGCAAATAATTCATTCCACTTTCCTTCCCATAAGGAAATTTCAATGCTGGCGTTTCAAAACCTTAAAAAGCAGAAAGTTAAGTATCTGAAAATGGTTTCAATAAGGAGCATGCGAGTGAAGTGCAACAGTTTAAATCAGTTTTAAGGACACTTGATGGTCATTTCTTCTCTTGCTGAACTTAACAAGTTCTAGCCGACAGTTGAGTTACTCAGCTTTCGCAATTATTATTCACAATCTTGAATTATGGACATATAATACTTAGCGTACTTTTTTAAAACTTTAATATCAATTCTACAACTTCAACCTAAATACTGAAGCCAATAAGGTATTGTAAACGGTCAGCTTTGCCCAACAGTTTATACACAACCATAAGGTAACAGTAGTGCCATTAAATTCACAATACAACATATGATGAGGTCATTAATACTAGAACCATTCTAACTCTTACTTATTTACTTAAGACCCAAACTTGAGGGTATTTGAACACCTGGAAAGGGTTTACAACATGTCAATAATGAATTTGAATATATCACATCCCAATTAATAGGTGGAGTCAATTGTGCTGATTGATTTGAGTGGTCATCTTTTTTAAGACCAACGTAAAGATAAGCAAGGATTTTTGATGCTCAAAGAACCATTTGTGGTAGGGGTTTAAAAACTGGCAGCTGTTCTTTTTTGCAAATTGATTGCAATGAAAGTGGAATCCTCCTATTTTAAATAGAACACAACTGTTCTAGCGAATTTCATGAAATTTGGCTCCTATATAGACAGTTGTATAGAAAATAGTTGAGGTTACAATATTTTTGGATGGATCAGAGGGGAATAGGAAATAATATATACATCTAGTATTTTTAATTTCACAAAAGAAAACGATTATATCATTTTGTGATTTCCTTTAATATTTTCAACAAATGTTGTCTAATTCCAGGTTCTTCCTACAGAATTTTCGCCTCTCAGCTGAAGGAAGATATAAAAAATATAAAAAGCGACCATATGCAATATGTCATCTTATGCCCCGCCTCTCGTATAGAGTGCAAATAGAGAGTCAACTTCTTTGATGCATTTGAAAAAAATAAATCTCTTTAGATTTCCTCATTTAGATATTTATTCTTAAACACCAAAAAAATTAGATTTCCTGAAAGCTGATTTAGTTGCGTTTCTTAATGAGAGTCTTCACTCTAGTTACTATTCTGTGGTTATACTCTGATAATGTACGTGTTTTTAAATCTCTATTTTCTAAATTATTTTTCCAAGAAAACACTTACTATTAAAGAACAAGGCGGAAATGTGTTATTGATTGTTGTATAACACATAAGAAAAATATCCTTAGGGAGAAATAAAAGAGAGAAAGAGAAAAACAAAAGGAAAAGTGTAGAAAAAAAAATATTATTGATTCTTCTCGTTATATTTCTCTACACTTGAGGAAAACGTGTAATTTTTTCTTTGTGAATTCTGATATTGTTGACAGAAAAAAATGGTAATATGATTTAACTGTTTTACAACAACAACAGCGACAACATTAATATCCTCTTTACAGGATATTAGTGTTACAGTGTATTTAATAGCTGGTATTTTGTTTGTTTAGCTTTTGTAAAGACTATTTTGTTGTGAGGAATTTCACAATTGAATTAGTGAAAAAATTCCTTAAAAAATTAACTGGAAACAAGTGTAATTTTCATTTTATTTAAGTGGATTTGAGAAGTGATTAAGTGAAATTATTTTAGGAATTTTAAAAATCTGTAAAGCAAAAATATTTCTAATATTTAACTTTTCATTTACGTTATTAATTGTTAAGAACTTAATTATTTCTCTAAACTTGTATTATTTCAACGAATTTTTAATTTCCTTTACTAACTGTTGTGTGTCCTTTGTGACCCAACATTTAAAATATTTGTCCACAAAAATTTAAGAAAAATTTTATTAAAGTTAATTTATATCAAATATTTTTATAAAGTTATTCATCTACAGATTTTTTTGTTGAAGCAAATAGAGAATGAAAATACAGGCTGTCAAAAAAAAATAAATACACAATAGATTTTGAAGGCAGAAAAACATGCACACAAACAGAAAATCATTTAATTATAACAGTCTATTACTTTTTTCATTTTTCTCGTTGCATATAGTTTCTGAGTTTCTTTGCTCGGTTCTGGTGCAAAAGAATGTATAACGTTCTGCACTGATCGAAGCAAATGGTAGTCAAAAGGGTTATAATATGGGTAAAGGAAAATTTTCCATCCAAGTACTTTGTGACCAGTCCAGCAAGAGTTCGAATATTCTGGTAATTTTTCATAAATTTTTTTCTTCCAATTCACGGTGGGTCAGAATCGGCTAGATGGATTTGCATGATAGTAAACATATTGATAGCATAGTAGTGTGGCATTGCAGTATATCATTATGGTATCTGTTTGCATATACAAGGTACCTATAACTCCTATAATTTCTCCTATAGAGCCCTAATACACACTCCTAGTCTAACATAACATTAAGTAACATACGAACCCATCCAGCCGGTTAAAAGGTACATCCAATGAAAATTCGATTTCCTATCTTCAAACTTTTTCTGTTAACCAGAAATCACTGCTACATACCAGATCCATCTTTACAGTTTATTTTGAAATTAAGACAAATTTATATTACCGGCAATAAAAATCTAGAATTCATCGTTTTCGATGTAAAGAGTAATAAATTAATTTATATTGAGTCTTGGACCACATACTGTTATCTAATTCATTCATCACGTTCTGAGACTGATCCTATTTATAATTTTATAAGTATTAATATTTTTATCCTTCTGTTGTTCAGAATCAAGATATTACAATAACCGAATATCGGCTAGAGTAAAAACTGCATTTCGCTGGGAAATACTCATTTCCATTTGGGTGATTTACCGCTTGTTAAGTCCAAGAAAACAATTTTACAATTTCTTTCGATTACACTTACAAAATCGTATATTTTATTGTATCTGTAAATATATTCTTTAGGTACATTTATTAGCTTCTGTTGCTGTAATAGTTCAGTTGTACCGAGTAGTTTTTTGAGAAGAATATTCCAGTTGATACAACTTTCGATGTACGTGAATTTAACAGTCCCTTTAAACGTCTCAGCTGAGTGTCTTGATCAGGGGCTAATTAACATTTTTAGATAGTTTTGATTGGAAAGTCCACTTAATATTGGAAACTCAATATTTTTTGTTTAGGACAGTTCAGTAAGCTTTTCGTTTCTCACGATACCTCCACAATAAATTACACTGTAAGCCTTCATTGAAGTTACATGTTTCACATGTAGAATTGACTAAAAATAAGAATATAAGTTTTATTTCTTTACCCCAATTTTGTTGTCTTGAACCAATTCTACTTTTATTCTAGTCATCGGCATAACATATGCCGATCTTCAGTATCTCACATGAAAAATGAAATGGAAAAATCTGTAACTTCCGAATGGCTAATAACTTTTGATTCTATGAAGATATTTTAAACATTTTTTCTTCAAAGAGTTTTATCATTAGTTTTTAATGAAATAAAATATATTTGACAAAAATCGGACAAAATTTGGACTCGCTATATTATAAAAGCTTCGCCAAGATCGGTCAAAAAGTAAAATATTAAACTTTTGAAGCTAAATGTCTCTTAAACTAAAGGAGATAGCCTAGCCATATTACACGATTTTTTATAGGTTTTCACTAGCAGAATCAACTTTAAAATTGGATTAGATATAAGAAGTATGGATTGTTAAAATTTTTTTTATGACCCGAGGTGACCAATTTTGGAACCCTGTGGACCAACCCCACTGAAGTCCATAAAGACCAAACTCAAAAGTAAAATTGGCCTGCACTTCTACCATCACTATATGAAATTACATTAAAATCGAATTAGCCATTCAAAAGTTACAGATTTATTTCCTTTTCATTTTGGACACTGTGCGATCAGATATTTGGAAAGCAGGCAGAGATCGCTAGGATTATCATCAGAAACTATAAAGCACTAAAATTGCTATAGCCTAGACAATCGCTACTCTATTTTCCCAAACAATATTCACTTTCCATACACATATCAGAAAAATGAATCAGAATCCCTAAATATTAGCTAAATATTATTTTATTACCCTGTATTTTACCCAAATAATTTCTAGATTTTCATCAAACTATTCCATTGAATTTTGTTCTGACCGAAAACTTCAATTGTTGCACACTTACAACCCTTAAGGTTAAATATTTACCACAAATATTTTTTTGTCAATTTTCCGTTTTTTTTTTAGGATTGAAATTTTGTAGAAGAAAAGTTTTTAATTCCAAATATTTTTAATAAAAGTCGTTTCCCACATATGAAAACTAAAAAATAAATATTGCATTTTTTCGTTACTTTGTTGGTAAATGACAGCAGCTCATAGAATCGAATATATCAAAAAGTTGGATAGTTTTATTGGGTACACAAGTTAATAATGTCAAAAAATTATAATGGCAAAATTTTGAGAAATGAAGATTTAAAAACCAATAACTCAAAAACTATAAGAGTTAAAAAGCTTAAGGAAGTATATTTTAAAAGGTTTTGACAGGAACTATTTGAAATTGAATAAAAAACACGCAGCATACAAAATTTATCGTCCGATTCCAAATACTATAACTCTGCCCTTGGAGCTCCTATTGATGTCAAAGTTATATCTATCACTTTATATAGTTTCAAGCAAATTCATTCAACCGATCAAAAATAACAGCTATTTTACCAATATGAAGAAGAAAACTTTACCTAGAAAACTTGCATATGATAATTGCAATCCCAGGGAGGGACAAGCAGAGCTTCAATAATAAATCACTTCGATAATAAAGTTAAAAAAAATATTATCTAACGAAGGTAACGCATTAAACCATTTACCTTGTATTGCGATACCTATATGAATTTTGAAATATTTTTACAATTCCAAGATCAAAATATCAGTATCAAAGAATATAATACACTGGAAGAGGCCAAAAGCAGAAAACGACCAGAATTTTCAACCTGCTACAAAACCAACTTTCACCACAACAACGCTTGTCCACACGTTACAATATCGCTAAAAAAACTTGAAAAGCTTTTGCAAATCCATTTTATAGCCCAGATCCCCCAGGCTAATAATATTTCAGAAATTAGGTAGATTCATTCGAATTCGAGACTGATTTTTACAGAATCCAAATGATATCAAAGAAAAGATGAGAAGCAATACTAGTTATCGCTGGATAATATTTTGAACGATAAAAATTGTAAGACACCAACTGAATGGGGTCTAATAAGGGAGTAGAGACAGTAGTGCCATGAATAAAAGAGATACCAGGAGTTAAAACAAAATAGATATATGTGGTCGAAGCAAAAGCAAATTTTTAAAGAACGAACACAAGTTTTCCTTTTTCTTCTGTGGATCAGGCATGGACCTCCAAGAGTCTAAAGATATTCTAATTGGTCTAATTGGGAAATTGCAGCCACTAATGCCATCAGATTATCTCCATATGCATTTACGTTAAGAAGTCTTTTAGAATTATAAGAGAAAATTATAACTCGGAGAAAAATATTGGATTTGAAAGCAAAAATGTGTTGCCACCTTTTTGAGAAAAAAAGCTCAAAAATTTATAGGAGTTGGATACAGATGGGTGTATGATTCATGTATAATTATGGCCTAGACCGCCATATGAGGTTTGGGTATTATGAGTTTGTGCAGAAGGTAGAAAAAATGCGCAGTTCGACTTAGAAAAACTTTGTGACTTCACTTAAAGATGTCTGTCCATCTGTCCTTGTAAAAATTGTGCTATAACTATATCTCACAATTTGTAAAGATATCTTGTTGAAATTTGACATGTTGTATTATCATGTCTTACAAAGTCCATTAAAATTGGCTATAATCGATTCATTTTTATAAATACACCAAAAACAAACGGGTTTTAAGCCATTAAACCGATTTTGATAATTTTTGCAATTGTAATTAGATACACTAAACTTAATATTATGTTGAAATGTGATTCTAATACGTTGTTGAATTTACAGGTTGTCGAAGATATCGGTGATTTTGTTGGTTTAAAATAAAAAACTTCTCAGGACAATAACAAATATTCAGGCATGTCTATAATGGAGAGACAGACGTGCAGACAGACAGATAGACGTATATAGCTAAATCTAACTCAGATTTGATACAATAATATATAGACAACATGGGGATTTGATTATTCCTTTTAAGCGTAATATACCCTTTTCACCATTTGTGGTGGTGGAGAGTACAAAAAAATAAATAAGTTATGTGGACGGACGATCATAGCACTCGACTTAAGTTTTGATTCGATTAAATTACCTAAATACTTTATAGGGTCTTATATGATTCTTTCTCAGCGTTACACGCAAAATAGTAACTTGTCGTGAAAAGTATACAAAACATTAAAAATTCAAAATATTAACTATTCCAAATAATTGACTTCAAATGATATTCAACTTACGTTTAAATAAAAAAATTTTAGCCCTCAAGTTCTTAGATTTTCACAGGAACCAAATATATGCATAAGAAGTTCATACTTTGGCCGAATATTGAACCTGAACAAGTCCTCCACTAGTCAAATTTATGTTATTTAATTGTTGCTCTTGACTAATTGCAAATTTCTTTCATATTTTTAAACAAAAACAAATTATACGAAGGTCATTTCATTATTTTTCGTAGGTAAATATGACGAGGGTCGTAGCTACCGGCAATATGGTGTAAGTTATTTCACAATGGGCCTTGGTTGACTATAACTTTCTTACTTGTTTTTCAATAAAATTATAAACGAAATTTTGATTTTTTTTAATGTTTATATGTGATATGATCAGCTTTGAAGCTTCAACCCAGTCCTTGGACCCAATGAGAACTTCTCATGATATTTATTTGAATTTTTTTTATAAAATTGCCAGTTGATCCAAACTTTAGACCATATTTCCAAAAATATATGGGGACTACTGTGGACCACTTTTTAAAATCTTTCAGTTTCAGATTTATTTTGATTTCTTTTTCTATTTTTCGTCTTTCCACTTTACTCTTATTTTCGCATTTAATTTCCCACATTCGCATTTAAATAAAAATATGCAAAATTTATGATAAAAATCTCCGATTAAATATGAATCAATCAAGCTACAACATTTCTTTCAAAGTGTCATTGAAACAGTTCTATATTTTTTCACTCTTAAAAAAAACAAAAAAAAAAACACATTTTTTGTTATTCAGTGTAATGTCACGTTCATTGTATAGACGATTTTGTTCATTCTAAATAAACATTTCACTGGCGGTGACATGTGTCAGAAGTGTGTTGTTATTTCTTATGATATTGTGAATGTTTTTCCTCTTATTTATCCGCATTTTTTCTTTATGGGCTTTAGGTGTGAGTGTGAACACACTGGCAATCATGACATGCAGCTGATGGTTTTTCTTCTTCTTCTTCTTCTTTTTGCTGATTTGTTGTGAATGAACAAAAATTTTTCATAGAAACAAATACGCTTTTATGATTTGTACTTGATGTCTGGATAGTTTTGAGATTTTTTTTTCTGCAATAATTCTGAAATGTATTGAATTGTGATTGAAGTGTTTAGGAGAATTGTTTTCAAAGATTTTATGAAATCAGATTTATGAAAGATATTTGCAGCGTAAGTAAGGAGGAGCCAAAGACATTTGTGGAAAACAGGAAATTTTTGCACTGATTTAATAATTTTCGTTTATTTCTAATATTTTCACAACTATTTCTCTTATGCCTTCCAAATTCTCATTATTAATTTGCATACCCATTACATTCCTTTTTTGTTTATTTTCTTTCGTAACAATTTTATTTAACATTTATTTGAATTTTTATCTTATACTTAACCCTCAGCCCCCACCCCCTAGTAACTCTATGTTATATCTATATATTTATTGACATCAATGTGTATTAAGTTTTCCATTATTGCCACAAATTATTGAATGTTACTGTTAAGATATTTATTTTCTATTCTTTTTCAAATATTTATTTAGTAAATATCTATAAAATTAAATCAAATGTTAGTTTATTGATTTCAATATTAGATAGAGATAGACGTATGAGTATTATTGAATATAAAAATATATTTCACATACGTGCTGTTGAATAAATTTATAAATAAACAAGTTAAAATCTTATAGTCATTTAAGCCCGACTACGAAATACTCTACACCACATTGTTAGTTTTTAATGACTGCTTCGAAAAATTTATGATCGGCCCTCGTATAAATTTTATTATTATTATTATTATTATTATTGTTATTATTATTATTATTATTATTAATCTTATTATGCTACTAACATTTATGTGAAATTTAAACAGATTTTATTCTGAAATTTTATAGGAGTTAAAAAATTGATGAATTGACCCTCGCATAATTTCGTAAAGCGGTTTATATTTAAATTAATTTGTCTATATATTTTTACAATTCCCTCGTATATGTGCGATTTATGAGTTTGAAAGTGATATTTGGAAGAGTGGTTTTATGGGTCCTAAGAGAAATAGTGGACCGATCTATGTAATATAATAAGATATATTTTCTCAAAGTTTGAAAAAAATCGTTTTATATTTAGGAATTATTTGGACTAAGAACCAAATTCCGGGGAGGATTTGTTTGGGGGCCGATATGAAAATATGGACCAATAATAACCAATTTCAATACATTTGTCGATTTATGATTGATAGTTTTAAGAAGGTTTCTGTTTGAACTAAGATGTTATCTTGGATATCGGTCTATACTTAAATCGATTTTGCTGCTTAAAAATAGGAAATTTCTCAGGTTTATGACAAATAATGAGGCCAAATTCAATTGAGCTCTGTCCATTATTCCGGATGTGAACATGCCAACAACAGACAGGCGGACGGTCATAAATAAGTCCATTTAGATTTTGATTTAATACAAGAATATATATTACATTATGGGGTCTGAGATGATTTCTTCTATGCGTTACACATGGAATGACAAAGTTAATATATCCTCTTTACCATTGGTTTGGTGAAGGGTATGGAAAATAAATAAATTGTGTAGAAATAAACTAAGAAATAATGTCCTTTAACGCTTTTATTTATAACTACGCACGTCGGAGTATTAGAGAGAAATATTTCTATCTTTTTCTTTAAAGAGCTTAAATGGATTGAGATCATGAATTAATTGTTTAAATAAATATATATTTTATGTTAATATCTCTAGTTCCTTCTCCTCATTTCAGATCATTGCAGTCTTCTCCATCCATGAACTAAGAGTCTTGACACTTTAGGGTGCAACCTTTATAATCAATCTTCACATTGCAATCGAAAACCAAATGAAATTATCATTTTTAATTTTACATCTGAGTTGAATATTCTGAGCTTTATTTTTCTGGTTATTTGTGGACATCTCCATATTTATTGTAGTTATCCAAATATCTCACTCGTTTCTTTGAGCCTATGACATGACATCTAAATTCACCCTAATTTGTAGTCATTATACTACCCACATAGCAGAACGTATTCGATTCATTGGCCGTGTAGCATGATGTTATCTGTACTTATGTTGGATGTTGGTCTTCTCGATATTTATCTCAAGCTCGATGATGCGTAGTTGTGGTGAGAGAGGGCGTCCTAGGGAGGGCAACATTGACGTTGTGAAGAACTAAGAGTTCAATGTATATAATTCGGATGTTTCATATTATCATCTGGGGTACTTCTTTTCTTTTCAATGCTCGAATGTTTTCCTGAAATCTATGAACAGTTAGTAAAGTGTAGCACGCCTTTTAAGAGACTGTTCTATTGTAATGTGTAGGGTGTTAACTTGATCAACTTAACTCCTGTTAATGACTTCTTACGGCGAAAATAGTTATAAAGCAATAGTTTCTGTATATTCTTCAGGAACTGAGAAGCAGGAAGAGGATAATAGGCGAACCTTATTAGGATGATGATACTAGCATAAGAACAGTTTCTGAATATGATGAGTGACTTTATGACCGATATTTCTAATTTGCATTATAATTTGACTTAAAGTCAAAACAACAGGATGTGGTCTAAGTATTATTTCATAAAGACCACGATTCCTGGAGTTCTTTCTGATAATACAAAACATCTATATATAATTCCTGACTCGAATGCGAATCACACCTTTACACTCATCTTTTTTTCATTTTTTTTTATAAAACGGGAAGCTTTACAATATAAGTTCTTTACAAGTTTGAGTGTGTTGCTCGTATATATCAATATACTCTAAATCGTAGTGATAAATTTTGATAACAACCCTCAAATATCCTCAACTGTCCTATATTAATAAACTTCTCTAACAGATAGATAAAGGAGATTAATGCGGATAGTTCCTTAGGTTTCGAAAGTTCTGTAAGAATGATAGCTGAACTTGACTGCATCAGTCACTCTTTTATTTTTCTTTCATCTATTTTTCTCTCTCTTTATCTTTTACTGGTTTTTCAGCCTCAGCTTCTCACTCTCTACAACCAAATTTCTTTACTTTTTTCTTCCTATTATTTTCAGGTAACAAAAGAGCTTCTTCAAGAGACAAATGAGCCATAGCTTTTTGTATCTCTAAAGCCAGTATGCATGTATGAGTATAAATATAATTCTTATTGCATCACATCATACCTTCCCTTTCTAAGACACCATTCAAAAGAAAATATATTTTAATTTTCCAACTACAAGTCCCCAATACAAGAAGACACATGTAGGTTGATTTAAACGTGCAACATCAGAATTCATCAAGAACTATCTTAGTGCCACTTTTTGATTTTATTTTCCCACTAAATTATTATAATAAAAATATTTTGCATAATTTAATTTATGCTTTTGTATTTTTCCAAAAATATATATTTAACATTTATTCAACAGACTGCACTCAGGAAACTTTTTGGGTTTTGTATTTAAGAACACAAAAATTTATTTGCAACTTTTAAAGCTCCATTGCAACACATATGTGTCAGTAATGCAAAAATGAGTTCATTTGCAAATTGAAACACGTATCTGAATAAGACCCCCAAAACAAAAACAAATAAGAATGCTATATTCAGCAATGCCGAATTTTTAATACCCTTCACCACAAGTGGGTGAAGGGTACTCACAGATGTATACAATATATAATATAACTCTAATATAAAACGTAACACTTTATGAGTCATAAAATGAGTTGTATATTGGATATAATTTTTTTTCTCCTGAACCGAATTTGACAATTTGAAAATTGGAATGGCAATGAAGTAATTACAGCTTAATATTATAAAAAACTTCTATTAATATCTGAAAAATTTATGAAAATTTTTGGTTTAAACTTAGAGGTTACATCAGATAACAATCTACATCTTTTAATATCCTGAATCGATTTTCTTCTCAGGACTATAACAAATACTCATGCAACAGCGGACAGACAGATAGACAGACGGACATAGCTAAATCGACTCAGATTTTGATTGTATGCCAGGATATATATACATTATAGGGTCTGATTTGATTCCCTTTTAGCGCTACACACAGAATGACTTAATATAACTTCTTCACTTCTTGAAATGGTGGAGGGTATAAAAAAAGACAACAAAAGTACTGTGACTTTATCCCACATAACACACACACACATAAACATATTCTCACATTGCCAACCTACAGAAAACAAAATACAACAAAATATTATTTGCTCAATTGAGTTAACAAAATGAATAATGCAACAGCATGTTGCATCATGTATACATTGCCACATATCTACCCACATTGAATATTAAATCTTTGTTGCAAATAGTCAAATACTATTTCCCCCAAAAAAATTTATGTAAAATCAAGGAAGAGGAATTTTAAATGCTCTACAGAACTTAACTGGCAGATATTCGGAAAATCACTATAATTGTAAAGTTAATGGATACGGTGATATTTTTACTTATTGAAGGACTTATTAGTCTCCAGATATTGATGATGGAAAATTGAGATCTGAGGCAAACTCCGAAAAGGCTATCTGGACAAATCTGATGGAGTTCAAATCATACATGTTTGAACATGATTAAACATAAACGGATGGACAGAAAGAAAGACGGTGTCATATTGTCTCATATTTAGATGTTTTCCTAAAATATATCGCTTATATTGCTTATGTCTCCCAAGTAAGTATAATATTTCCCAAGAAAGAAACTTTTTTTATAGATGGACATCTTAATCTCAAGATATTGCTGATCAAAAATTGAGGTCTGAGACAAACTCCACAAAAGATATCTGGACAAATCTGATGTAGTTCAAACCTGATTGAGTTTATAAAACACGAACGGATGGACAGTTAGAAAGACGGTATCAAATTGTTTCTTATTTAGATGTTTTCCTAAAATATATAACGCTTATATTGCTGATATCTGCTAAGTAACTGTACCGTTTTTCACTCCTGATAGTGCTGCCGGAGGGTATAAAAATAAACCCTAATATAAAACAACAAGGGTACATGAATAATTGAAGTTTATTTTTGCAAATAAAATGAAGATAATAAATTTTTGCAAAGTGTTTCAAATATCTCCAAAAAAACAACTACAAAAATTCATTTGAACAGATGTTAAGGATTACAAGGAAACATTTTTTACAAGATGAATGCTAAAGGAAATGTGAGAAATAAATTGAGTTTGCAAGTTAAATGATGTAAGTAAAAAAGTAATTTATTTAAAATTTAAAAAACAAAAAAAGTTATAAATATTATAATAATTAGAATCGATAACAGGGTTTTCGCAATTGGTTTTCTGTAACTTAAAAATTTCAAGAAATTGCCATAACAGTTCCATAATATTTTTATCCATGTTAATTCTTTATCTGCCTCTTTTTTAGGCCTCACAATAAGTATATAAAATCTTTAAACCTAAAAATAAAATTTTCTTATCGAAGAGGAACTGTTGTTCATTACTTGAGTCCCTGATATTACCAAGGCGATTAATCATTTTGATAAATCCTGGAACCTATCTACAGACGTCTGGCAAGAGGAATATGTCTTTAGCCTTGAAATATTTACAAATCCTTCCTTTACAAATGGAATATCCCTCCAATGAATATGTTCGTTTAGAAAATTTTACTACTAAAAATTTAACTTGTAGACCCATTAAGCAATATGTCCAGTGTTCTATCCAAAATTCGATTACCTATGAAATCTTTTCCAATTTTAAAAGACTTATCGATTTAAAAACCATTTCCATGTAGAATTTGTGATCATCGAAATCTGCACAGAATAATTGTAAAACTGTTTATAGGACCATGACGTAAATTAAAAAAATCAAGGTTGCCGAATTGGCAAGATTATACTAAAGTCACTACTTAAAATCAATAATTTAAAATTCTGCTTCAGGACAGCCACCACTTTTCTCGAAGACTCTTTAGCTGAAATAACCTTTACCACCTTTTAATCCTTAGTTTGAAGTTGAAGGATTCTCAAGATGAACAGCGATGAACTAAAACTGTAGTACATCTTTCCCTCTTTCTTTCTCAATGGCTCTACTAATAATTTTGGGACCATTACACAACGTTGCTTTTATTGTCATTTTGGAAGATATAGACACCTCTCCTGTTATGTCTTAGTGGATCCGTTATTAATTTTAGGACAAGTATGAAAAGTCAATAATTTAATTGCCTTTGTTGCTACTTTTGGCATGGAGAAAGTTTTTGCTAAAGCTATAGAACACCACTACTTGTATCTGCCTTAATGACTGGTTCTGGACAACAACCCTCTAATCGTGAGGTGGAAAATGGGGATTACAACATTAAAGGATCCTCAAGATCTCCTCAGGTACAAATAGAATAACAGTAATTAACCTAGGTCTTCATGGGATTTTGTTAGTGATAACTTTATTCAGCTTAGCGCCTTTCCATACCTACATTATAGTCACATGGTCTGCGTAAACCATGAGTTTAACGTGTTCTTGATACCAACCAATGACATTACATTAAAGATGTTACTGGATTATCTTCCACAAAAACTTCTACTTGACCAGATTTCTCTTTTGATGAGGCACATGCGAGGTCTTTAGCCACTTCACTTAGAGAGCTATTTATCACAGGTAGTGCTTGTTTGGACCGTTTGATCCCAGGTTATTGGTCTTAACTAGTTCCCCGCATTTCTGACCTTTGCTGTTTAGTCATCGCTTCACTTTGAGTAAAAAAAGGGTCACCTACAGCCACATGAATCTTACCACATTCCATTTTAGATCTTAAAAGTTCAATGTTGCATACGACAGAACGCCTCTTTCTTGAAGGCTTGTATCTGAAGTTTTGTATTTGAGGCCTTGTTTTTCGCTTTTTCATAGATTAGGTAACACAGTGGTCAGAGGTTTTAACCGATTAATTGTCCATAAGCACATATGCGGCTTTGAAGGTACTTGGTTTTGAAAACAGAGTGTCTGCTGTTGCTGAAGCAAAAATCTTTAAGTCGACTTATATGTAGATGAAGAAGAAGCCTCGTAGTCGAAATTGAGTGATAACAATAACCGAAGTTTTATTAGAGACTTAAATCTGGTAGCACTGCAATAATTGGTGTTAGCAGTAGTTTAAACCAAATTGCTAGGAGATCACGCTTCACATGAGCTGTTGGGTTGCAACAGAAGTTTGGTTTGAGCATAGAAATCACCGAGGATTGAGGCTGGTGGGCAACTATCTGTCCTAATATTACTGTCAGTTAGTTTGGATTTCATGAATTAGTTTGATGCGACAACAATGCACTAACCCGACTAGTTAGAATGTCAGTAACATTCGAGTCATTACAACCTATAGTCGTCTTTGTGGTAGTAAGGAACCAGAGATTTTGAATACCCAACAGGGTTCTAGGAACATGAAGTTTTCTTCGATATATTCAAAAGTAAAAAGGAGTAAACATGTTATACCTTGTACCAGGGCTGAAGTTACGGCCAACACGCCAGGCCAGACACGCCAGATACAGACTACCAGTCATCTAATGTAGAAACACGCTATTAGATTCGAACTAAAGGTTTACTAATAGCTACAAGGTCCAAAAGAACCAAGAATTCACATAAGGGCCACTTCTAAATAAAAGTAGAATTGTTGAATATGGGTTCTCATAGACACTGAATAGAGGAAGGTAGTAGTTACATTGGACCTCTAGCGATATGTACCACTTAAATTGAGCTTTTAATCCAAAAACAAGCTTAATTCATTATTGCTTTTGAAATTCATCACAAATCATTGTTTTACACTGAGTAACTTTCAACTTTAATTAATTAAACTCATCAGTTTAACATACTTTAAAATGAGTGACATAAAATGAAAAGCGCATTTAATTTATGACATTCTCAAAAAGATATTATTCTTGGATATACAATATTTCACTTTATTATTCACAAATTGTTGCATTCTACAGGACAAGTATTTCAACATTTCCCTTAAAGTTGCAAGAAGATACAATATATCTTCATTTATATATTTAGATTCTCACTCTTGAGAGTTGGCGAAAAGGTATGTTTGCTGTTGTATTGTATTCCTTTACAGTTTCCCTCCCATTTTCTTTTTAAGTCTTGCAAAGCTTAAGTAACAAGGGTCTAAACAAATTCTAGGGGATTTTTTATAATGCAAAAATACTTATATTTACTGTTAAATGGGTAATTAACCCTAGAAATATTTATAGATTTTTTTTTTGAAATTTAAGGTGAATTAAGGATAACAAGAAATGCAAGCGGAACTTAAATATTTAAGTATTTTAAATTCTAGAAATAATTTATATCCTCTTTTATTTATGTATTTAAGTTTTCCAGGGTTAAAAATGTATATTTTTATCTTTTGTTTTGTAACAACTATTTTCACATTCTTTCCACTTGAGAAAACTAGTTGAAGGGTTTTTACAACAAAAAAAGAACAATACAAATAAGATGTGAGCAATAAATTGTACATTTCTACTTTAACACTTAGTTGTCTTCACAAATTAAGGTAATTTTTATAAAAAGGTTTCTTGATCATTTAAGACGATTTACGGATAGAAAAAAATAAAATTTTATGTTGAATTCTTCAGCATTCTGTACCAGTAACACTTAACATACAAATCTATAAATAGAAATAATACCCAAATTTTCCACAAAGAGTGGGAAGAAAGGAGTATACCAACAAATGCCTGATACTATGCGCTGCCCTATTTCATAATTAATATATATACTTCGTATGGGATTTTTGTCTAACTCCAGTCTTAACTTCGCTTGAAATTGTTCAGTTAAAGAGTTTAATTGAAAAGTTTTTGGGAAATATTTTAGTTAGAATATTTCTTTATATTCTACAAATAACGATTGCTCCGTTTGGAGAGGTACTTCTCACCATGATCCGCTTTTATTTTTTTTATATTCGACAACTAACGTTCACTTTGTTCGGGACTTTTCCCTTCATGTTCCTGTCTGAAATAAATACTTTATATAGAAGATATCAAAATTAATAATTATATTTTATCAGAGGTAACTCTTTCCTGTTCCGATCACACCTATTTTATCCAGTTACAAGGTCATTCAAAAGTTCTGGTAGGCTTTTTATATTCATGGTCCTTTAGTAAAGACTCCCTGAAATAAATTCTGTTGGTATAGTAAAGTAAATATCATTAATTAGTAATTGCGTACTATTGAAGATAATTTTTCTCTGTCCCGATCACCCCTATATTCTTCCCAGTTACAAGGATCATTAGAAAATTAAATGTGATAAACTTTTTACACTTTCAGATACGTTGGCTTCCTATCCAACTCCTATTGAATAAGAAGTAAGAATATATATTCGGCTAAACCGAATCTTTAAAACCCTCCTTCCCGATCAATTTGAAAGTAATTGTAGCAACATTTTAGAAATTCCATACGTAGCGAAATACCACTTTTCCGTGACCAATCTTAAAATGACGTAGTAATTATTTATTGCCAACAATATTTTGATAGTTTTAATCACTAATTTCGGAAACGTTTTCCTCCTGTCACTTAACTCTGGGCAGTTTAGAAGTTTTGCCTCTTTTGGTACAAATAACACATTATTGTTTTTGTGCCACTTAAGGGCTTATTTGGCATAGTGATATGAAGCCAAATCAGGCCAAAAATAAGTGGACACAGTTTTATGAATGGAAACAGCCTTTTGTAAACATCCCATGATATAAATTTCAGTATTTATAGACCCCGTTGTGATTGGCTTCTTTTGTCGCAACAGAATACTATTTTCACTACCAAAATTTTTTTAACAATTTTGATAGCTTTTGTGTCCTCAACTATTCTTCAACATTCCCTTTAGTATCAGACTATACGTTTCGTTATCCGCTTTTAGTCTCTAAATTTTTAACAACGTTCCTGTCAGCAACTTTTTGATCGTTGTGTGTTTTTAAGATCCGTATTACATTTAACTTTTCGTTTAAAATAATCCGAACACTGAACATTTTCCTAGCGGAAACATCATGTGGACTATTTCTTCTACCTGAATTGGGCTTCCTATCAATGGACAAGTTCTTCCGGTAGTACTTAATTACATGGGAAACAGTTTGACGGCAGACCTTTGAATGATTGGATAAATTTTTTGAAGTACCAAATTCCTTCTACCTGAATTATATTACTTTTTCAACGGACAAGTTCTCCCAATACTAGTTAAATACATTGAAATCTGTTTGACGCTCACCTTTGAATGCTTGGACAACTTTTTGTGGGACCAAGTTGGTGAAAATGTCAAGAAGTCTTTTAACTGCATTTTGAAGCAGAGTCAAACATTAAATTATAAAGAAAAACAGAAAATCAAAGAAGTTGCCGATATTATTGTAGATTTACACTTTATGGTGTATTAGTTAATTGTTGTCTCGAATACGGTTCCTGGTAGGTCATTAACAAAAAACTGTGATGGGAACGGTTATTGCCAAAGCTGCAAGAGCAGATATTTAAATAATTTAAAATTAGTGATTCGAAATAGAACATTCATATGAAACTTATAACCATTGGGTGTGTTCCATTCTGATCTCAATTGTACAAGAGCTACTCTTGTGGAACGTTACAGATTATTTTCACCATCTGTAATAGACGCTGAATTATTCATAAATATTCTTGACATATTTGTGAATGTCATTCAAAGCTGTCGTATATATAGAGAATGACGCTTCCGATATTGGCTAAGACTAACGGTTTGTTCTTTAATCGATGAGATATTCGTTTCCTTATGTCGATGGACAGTTAAATGCATCTAGTTATTGCTATGTCATAAGCTGAGATGGTTATAGCCTTTCAAATATAATCTCCCCAAACTATACAACTCGATTCACAAATATATGTAAAACAATCTAAATTTCGTTAATCTGAAACGATTTTAAAAATTTTTAAATAATTGAACTCTGCTAGTGACGACCTACAAAATACCTCGGGTAGATTATCTCTTATAGTTTAAGAAATGAACATTTTTACTGTAGCTATTTAACTATATCCGATTTTTTCAAAATGCCTTTTAATTCATTAAGACATTTGAAGAACGGTCAAAAAGTAAAATTTTAAATTTATGAATCCAAATATCTCCTAAACTGTAAGAGATAACCTATTCACACGGCGAGTTTTTTGCGGATCTACACTAGCTGAATTCACTAATAACTGTTATCTGTATCGCTTTAATTATTAATATAACCCGATTGGAAACCCAGTAGACCGGCCACCATTAGAGTTGCAAAGACGAAGCTCAAAACTTTAAATGTGTAAGCCGTTCGGAATTTACAAATTTATTTCCATTTCACTTTTCATTTGAAGCACTGTGCAATGATACTTTTCTCTGAGGTAAGATTTTTTCCTTTCAGTTGTAATTTCGATATCTTTTTGTAAAATTTCCGCCATCTTTAGTTTATTGTTTCATAATTCTCTTGTTCTCTCTCTCTCACAATAGATTAAACAGACAATTTAGGAAGATCTTTTTTATTTCAAGTATTCTGAAAGTGTTGTATTTCATACTACAAACTTATTTAATTAAAACTAATATTTCAACCTCAATAAATATTTAATTCAGTTTTAAATTTTTACAAATAAATTTTACTTTTTTATCTCTACCTAAAATCAATCCCAACTTATTACAAAATATAATAACAAAATCTGACAGTATTGATGAATGAGATATAATATTTTGTCATTATTGTTAACGAATATTTTGCCATACGATATAATGAAAAATTAAAAAAATAATATTGAATGTTTTAATTTTATAAATAAAATAATTAATAATAAATTAATGAAATAAAATACAATAACTTACATAAAATTAGCACATTAGCAGGTAGTAGGGGTGTTCATAGATTGCAAATAGGGGCAGAAACAATTATTTTGGAAATCAAACTATAATTTTTAATTAGCTGACTTGTTTTATATGAAGTTTGAAAAAATTATAAAGTCAAATAAATATGGGTGTTGAAGCACAGTTATATGAAATTTCATGTAAATCCAAAAATTCAGATAAAAGCTAAAAACTTTTTTGGAATAAAAATATATAAATTGTCCACCTTTGGATTGTAACAGATACAAATGTGTTCTTAAAATATATGATACTTTTTTGCTCTTCTAAAAATACTTCTTCCTGCAGTCCAGTGTATTGAAATGAAAACACTAAATCATGTAACAGATTATCTTTTCAATCTTTTGATAGACATATTATGTTGTTAACATATTTGCTAAACTTAACATTTTAATACAAACAAGCCATATTATCGTTATTACACATATGTTATTTTAAAAATGTCCTCCTCTCCCATTCGCTTTTACAGATAATATTCTGCAATAATCATCAATATAATCCCTTTTCCGTATTGGAAATAAATTCGAACAAAAAAAGAAACATAATAAATCAAGTAAAAGATTAAATAAAGATTTGTGGCAATATTTTGGAAATTTGTAGAAAATAAAAGTTAAGTATGGCGAAAAAGAACATCAACAGGAAATGACGTTATATGCTATACATAATCTTAAGTCATCTTTGGTATTGAACTAAAATCAAAATTGACAGCAGCATAAATAATGGATGTAGTTTGTGGAGAAAAATTAAAATAAACTTATTTTTAAGAAACCTAAATGGGATTTAATTAAATATTAAAATGGTTTTGGTTCTTATGGTTACTTTAGTAAATTATTTTATTGGTTTAGGGAAGTATACCCAAAATTAATATGAGATAAATGGAATTTAAATTTAAACTACAGAAATCTTCACTTTGCGTTACAGTTTAACATAAAACTTTTGAGTCTGCATACTTTACTTTAGAATTAAATAGACGCGCTTTTCCTTGCTTTTGATCAATCAAATCAAATAAAGCGAAATTCATGGAGTTGTAATCTGTTCACGAATATCGCAACCCAAATATGAGAAAGAATTCTAAGACTGCACTTGTTTATTTCTGCTACATTTAAGAGAGTTCGGAGAAATCTCTAATGCCCTCCACCACGATCGATTTAGAAATAATTATGGAGATTTATTGAAAATTTCGCATGTAGGTAGGGTACTCCCCCTTGCCCTACGCCAACATGATATTGTCTATAATATTTGCCATTAACACTATTCTTATTAGTCAAATCTTATAAAATTTCCTGTAAAAATTTCAGAAATATACAATATTAAAATTATCGTTTGGAAAGGTGATATCACACCCCCTGCCCTATCTGAATATTTTTATATATAAATTATGTTCCTATGAAGGCCTTATCTATGTTCCAAATTTCATGAAATTGTCCCCTACATTTTCAGAGACATATTATACCCAAAATTCCGTCTATAAGGCGAACAACTCCACGTTCGCTTGTTAAGGGAATACCACACACTCGTGCCCTATCCGTAAATTTGATAGTCTAAAATAATTCCTATATAAGTTATATAGATATGCTTCACTATTTTTTCTAATCATAATTTGTGTGTATGTAACATTTTTCACCAAAGACAATATCAGCGTCCAAAATTTCATAAAAATTTTATTAACCATTTGGTTATATTTGTTGGCCTAATATTTCAGTTGTAGGAAGTTATATCAAATATCGGTCTATATTATTTTTCTACTGAACAAATTTTTTGCAGGAAACTTCTAGTGGCGGAGCTTTACATACCTTTAACCATCTATATCATCTAAGATCCCACAAAATATATATTCTTGTATCTAATTTAGCTTCGTCTGTCTGTCTTTTGTTCATATAACAGGATCTCACGTTCATATTACAGGATCGATCTCAACCTAATTGAACATGTTTATTTATTACAGTCCTTCTCAGTTTGCCATTTAGAAGGGAAAAATGTATAGAACAATTTCTGAAACAACTAGATTTATACAAAATTTATCCATACGGTACTGCTACATGTTATATTATTATTACAACAAATATCGGATTTGCAGAACAGTAATTATAGACTGAAATATAAAATTTTGATACACCCTAAAATCAGAGATTCATATTATTCGCAATTTCATAAACAATTTTCTGAAACTTTCCAGGCAATTATTTGAAAATTTTTAAAAACACATTATTTGACCATATAAGGACCCTTTCCGGAATAGGGGTTTTAACTTATTAAATTCTAAATAATAGACCAGATCTATTGAAACTCGCCACAATTATTTTTCTAACTGTTTTGAATGTAAGTTATTAATTTACGAAATATCGGCCCATATTTTACTTATCAACTATTTAAGGCTCTTTCCGGAAAGGTTTTAAGATTATAAGATATATAAAATTTTTACTAATTTTATTAAAATTTGATGCTAACATGTGTATCAGATATGATAATAATCAGATTCGGTTTTTGGTTTTTGCTTAAAAAAAGTTGAATATGGACCAATACTACCGAATTTCAGATTATTATTTAATTGTCTTCAATATACGTATAACTATTAATTAACATTATTTCTTTAGCTCGGTAACAACATTTATAGGAACTTTGAATAATACGGAATCGGCAATTAAACTGATTGAAAACAAAACTAGTTTTCTGATGTAATTTATTTAAGTGGTGGAGGGTTTTTCAGATTCGGTACAGCGGAATATGACATTTTTAATCATTTTTCACGTTTTAAAGTTTTCATACTTCGTTTTTTGTATTTAAACACCGCATGACACTAATAATAGTTGCTAATTACAGGTTTCTCATACATGTTGCGAGAAAAGAAAAAAAGTGTTAAAATTATGGCGTATTTTGTAATTGAAACGTTATTTATGAAAACTAATGCAAATAAGGTGCAAAAAATAAATCAATAAAATAAAAATAAATAAATAAAACAATAGACGACAAATTAAATAAGACATCACAAATGCGTTTGAAGTAAATACGTTATGTTCCATACATACACACTCACACATATATAATATATTAATGTTATTTTTAAATTGAACGCAGAAGACTAAATAAGTCATAATATGAATCATATTTTTGACTATAACTTTATTTCTACTGAACCGATTTTTATAATTTCTGGAACTGTGATGAAATACATAAAGCTTATTATGGAATTTCATTCTATTATTTCGATTTAAAATCGACAACTTTACGAAATTTTTTTTCTTGAACTTAGAGGTTGCCTCATATATATTGGTCTATATCTTTTAATATACTGAACCGATTTTGCTAATTTTAGAAAGTAAACTTCTTAAGACTATAGCAAATACTCGAGACGAATTTCATTTAGCTCTGTCAATTATTGTGGATGTAAGCATGTCAACAACAGACAGACGTATGGACATAGCACATCATACAAATTTGATTTAATGCAAGAATTTATATACATTATGGTCTTATCGTTACATACATTTGAAAAAGTTAATATATCCTCTTCACCATTTGTGGTGGTGGAGGGTATAATAACAGATCAAAATATCTGTATTTTCAACCATTAACATGTTACATTTGAAAATATTTCATTCATTACAAGTTTTCTTTAATTAAAGTCTTTTTTTACCGTCTGTAGTAACACAATTTCAAATTGTATAAAGTGACATTTGTGGTTTGAGACCCTTGTGCAAAAACAAAATACCATCAACAACAACAAAAGTTAATTGTGTTGGAAAACCGTAAGTGTGAAATTTTAATTAAATAACAAGTAAGAATGTCATATTCGGCTGTGCCGAATCTTAAATACCCTCTAACACCCCTCTAAGAATAAGCTTTTGTTAAGAATATTGCGGTTACGGAAAAGACCTCTATAAAAACTGCAGTGAAATGTGGTAACATATTTACATACAGTTTAAAAGAATTGATTAAATTTAAAAGCCTTTTCTGAGAAAGGGCCTTAAATGGAAACTATAGCATATATGGCCTGATATTCGTTAAATTTTTAACAATAATTGTGCCGACTTTCAGTAGAATTATTTAACTAAAAAAGTCTTATAATTTTTAAGTTTCTTTTCGGAACGAAATTTAATGGGAGCTGTAGCGAAATTAACACATATTCATGACAGTTAGAAAAATAATTGTGATGATTTTAAATTTAAGGGGTTCATATTCATATAGAAGTGCCTCATATGGGAGCTGTAGCAAAAAATTGACCAATATTGGTCGTTTGAATAATATTTATTTAGGAAAGTTAGAAAAATCATTATGCCTAATTGCAATGGAATTGTTTTATATTTAAGAGTTATATTCCGGGAAGGAGCCTTTTATGGGATCTAAGTCAAATTATGACCCCAACAGAATAATCTTTAGGTTTATTATTGTATCAAAATAAATATTAAGGCAAATTTAAGAAAATTATTTTCAAAACATTCAAAATACTGCATATTTTGAGCCCATAACTTTTTTTTCTACTGATCCGATTGTAATTACTTTTTGTACGATGAGGCAGCATATACAACAATATGTTACGGTTAATTTTTTTTCTTTTTAATCCAGTTACCTTTTGTTGAATAGAGAATATATATACTTTATGGGATCTGAGATGATCCTTTCTTGCCGTTACACACAGAATGACAAAGTTAATATACCCTCATTACCACTCTTGGTAGTGGAGGGTATAATAAATTGTGTATGTATGTTTTCTCTTTTTTTGTAGTAACCTTTTCGTGGCAAGAGAATTATGTTTTAAGGAAAAGTGGTTTCTTTTGTTTTAACTATGAAATTGCAACTTTTTACTGAAAAAAATAGCAGAAATGATTTATCACAGACTCCGTAAAGGTGAAATAAAATAAAAAATAAATATTAAGTCTCATAATAATTAGTTTAATTGGGGCAGAAATTGACTTTAATAGTAAATTTTTTTAATGGAAATTGCAAAAGTCATTTTCAAACCTCAGAAGTTGCCAACTTTGATTTAAAATCGGCCAAGACGAATTTTTATTCAAAGGCAAATGGACAGCACAATTTTTATTTGAAGGTACCTCTAGATTAAATTGACTCAGTTTTTGATTTTATGCAAGAATACATGCTCTTAGACGTTGCAAACGTAATGACAAACCCCCTATCACCACATAAATTTAGTCCAAACAAGTCTCAAGACGTTCCATATATCGAAAAATTCACATATGTCAATAACTCGTAAACTAATGGACAGATTTATGTGATTTTTTTCAACACAAAAATTCTTTTAAATATTTCCAACTTGTAAGTTTATATGTGGAATGCACAAATAATATGTCCAACTACTACAAGGATAATGAAGAATAGTCAATATCTCCGATTTTTATTAACAAATTTAAAATTATTTTGAAAGTAAAAAACAACGAAGTCTGAAGCTGTTAAGGAGCTGCTGATATCTCTGAAATAATGGGTCTAAAAGCGTTTAATTATTTCTGAACTCAGAATGAAAGAAAAAATTTTGTAACATTTATGAATGAACATGATCTTCAAAATTTGTTTATGGTTGTTATTATCCACAACCAAGTGCAGAGGTTGCCAGAGGTCGAAATATCGTAAACTGTATTTTCGCTTATAACTCAAAAACTATTGAACTATTGACAATTGAGAATTTTGTAAACAAAAAAGTAAAAGTAAAACCAGTAAAAATGCTATATTAATTTCGGTCCAATTTTCAATACTCTTCACCACAAACCAATCAGATGAAGATAATGGGTTTATCAGTGAATAAATGTTGCCAACTCTTTGGAAAAATTAATATTCTGTTCAACGTTACAAGTTCAGATAAGTATAACTTTTTAAAAGGATTCATTTTTTTAAATTTTAGAAGAAATCTGGTAGATATTCCAAACAATTTTGGACTTATTTTTAGATCGCTAACTTTAAATGTCTAAAAGAAGACAAGGGTAAAAAATGGTTTAAAGACGTAACCAATTCACATATGCATTTCTGGGTAACATACCGGAGGTGGCCAAATTTGAATTGTCACTGACTACTTCACTAACCAGATAAGAGTATGAATCCCGCCAAGTAAACTCGGAAACATCTCAGCTCTAAACGTGTGAAATTTGATTAAGGTACCTCTAAGGGTTTAAAAGATATGAAATTATTTCCAAAATAAATCGATTTAAACCAGCCAGAATAATAGACGACGGACATCGTTAAATCAACTCAGAAAATAATTTTGGGTTAAACTTAAAGGAAGGATAACACCAACTTTGAGGGCCAACAAATATACCCCAGAACAGATGGGAATACCTCTAACCAGTTGAAATTTTATTAATATATTTCTAACGGTTTAAAAGTTACAGAAATACTTTCAAAAATATCTTTTTGGTAGAAGTGTGCAACATCGGCTACAGCTAAAACGTCTAAGCTTTTCATCTAATACAAAGATTCTTCCTTAGCGTTACTTATAAAATCACAAAAGTTAAAATACCCTCAATCACCACTTATGGTGGTGATGGAGAACATAAAATTTATCCCCAATTAAAGTTCAATTTACTTGTTTATGCATTTAATGCTCAGTCATTATTTATTAAATTCTAAGAAATAAATAATTTTCTGCTATAAATAAAGTAAAATTCCAGCCATAACAAAAATTCTTATTCTGCAACAGTCACTCTTTTCCCAAAGACGACGATAAAGAAGATGAAACAAAGAAATGAGAAACACATAAAATCACTTTATTGATGTTGGGAAATAACAACTTGGTATGACAAGGTTAAATTGATGCTTAAATGTGATACATTACACAAAATAACCAAAGGTAATGTAACATTCATTAAGCTGCCAATAAAAGCATATAAACAAATTCGTCAGAAAAAATTAAGAAGAGTAAATAATGGCAAAAAATACTTTAATAAGAATTATTTGAAGGAATTTTTCAAGTAACAGAGAAATGGACTTAAGGATTTTTTTAATTATGAGAAATAAATTTAATTATTTTTAAGATAAAATTAGATTTAATATCATTTAGTATATTTTTTTTCACTTTAAATAAGGAGTGAGATTGAAAAATTATTAACATAAAAATGAAACCACTAAACTTACCGTTTTTATTTTTTTTTTATTTGATTAAAGTTATTATTACAATATGATGAAATTTTGAACCCTTTTTGGAAGGATTTTCGAAAACCACTGGTGAGGAAATTTTTAAAATTTTTAGAAGGATTTTTGCAAAACGTTAACGTTTTTATAGTGCCTAATATCACTTTGCTCGAGCAGATAGTGCATTTCCGTTTAAAATCGATCACACTTTTGTACACCTTTTTGTACTATAAAATTCTCATTTAACATGAGCCCAGTTACGCTCTCCACTGCTCACTTTTATATTTCTGTCTCTTCTACTCACTGAAACAGTATAAAAAATCTGTTTTTATTCACCATCATAGGTAGTGATATTATGCGTTTGTGCAGATGTTTGTAACTGGCAGAAGAAAGTCCGGCCATCACTTATAGGTACACCGAATATCAATCCATCCAGCTAGCTGTCCATATTAAGTTTGATCGCAAAGTGCAGGAAGCAGTTTTGAAGATATCTAAATGCAATTGGGCATGAACTAATATTTTAGAATCGTTCCATTATTTGTCATTGGTCCCATACAACCACCCTTCCAAATATCAGTTTAAAATTCATAAATTGCATATATACATAGAATCATAAACATATCTAATCAAATCAAAATAAATATAAAGCAAAACCACTGTGCAAAATTACACAAGGGTTGGTCCATAATATATCCTAACTCCCATAAAGCCCTCCAGAAATAAATACTTTTAAAGCGCATAAATTTCACATAAATATTGTTGTCATAATAATATATTGGACATACAGGCATAAATTGGAAAAGTAAATTATACGAGGGTTGTTCATAAATTTTTCATGCAACTAACAATATGGTGTTGGGTATTACATATTTGGTCTTGACCGACTATATAATTTTTGTTTGTTTTTCATCTGCTCAAATTTAATATAAATGGACTTCAAAGCTTTCAAAGATAACAAGACTTATCCAAAAATTTTTTTTGTGTTTATATTTTTGGAATTCCTTCCAAAATGAAATGGTTACATTTTTTGAAGTTGATTTGATCAGTGAATTTATTCAATCGGCTTTTTGGAGAATTTCCCTCTATTGGTACAAATGCCATATTATTGTTCCAGTACCACTCTAGGACTTGTGTACCACAAAGACAGGCCAAAAATAAGTGGACACAATATGAAGTCCTACGAATGGAAGCATGCCCTTTTTGTAAACATTCCTTAGTATAATGTCGGTACTTATAGAGCCCATTGTAACAAATGATAGGGTTCTCTGGCCACAACTACTAACTGCTTGCATACGAAAAACTTTTTGATAAATTTTCGATTGCTTTTGAGTCCTAAACTTTTCTTCAAGATCATAGCATCAGAAACATAAAATTGTTTACCAGGAGATAGCAAAAAATCTGCCAGGATATTCGTTTTGACGTTTATTATGCAGCAAGAATATTTTTTAGAAAACTTGACTTCAATTTCCGTGCTCGGTTTTTAGCCTCAAAGCCTTCTTGTAAGGAACTTTTAAGCCTCTTATGTTATTAGAACTTACATTAGGTTCAATTTTTTGTACCAAATAGTCCGAGCACTGAGCTAACCGGGCCTCTTTCCTATCGGTTGTATTGTGAGCAGTTTTTTTGTTTTGTTTTTAGAAACATCATGTGATAGTGTCATCAGATCTTTGAATACTTGACCAAATTTTGTGGAACCAAGTTGGGTAATGTTGATAATTTTCAATACTTTTAGTACGCCTTTTTTCTGGTCACTCATTTTAGTCAAATTTACAATATTAAACATAATAACTGACAAGTTTTGCAATAGTGAATTGATTGAACAAAAAAACGTGTGTTAAGAATTTTTCAATCGTAATCTTTACCTCATGAGTTTTAGTTACATTACCATTAAATTGTTTACCTCAACTATTTCATTCAATTACTCTTCATTCTATATTTATTCCCTCCATATTAAAGTTTATTTAAACCTCCACCAACACAAGTGGTAAAGAGGGTATATTAACTTTGTCATTCTGTATGTAATGCTAAGAAAGAATCATCTTAGATCCCATAATGTATGTATGTTCTTGCATCAAATCAATATCTGAGTCGATTTAGACATATCCGTCTGTCTGTCTGGTATTGGCACGCTCACCTCAACAATCATTGAGAGTGCTCAATGAAATTTGGCATCAGTATTTGCTAGAGTCCTAAGTATTTGCTATAGTTCTGAAAAAATGGAATACATTTATGTCATAAAATTAAGTTATATGTACTTCATTACCATTCCAAAAATTATCATAATCGGTGCAATAGAATAGAAATTATAGTCAAAATTATAAATAATTTTAAATTTATTTAAGAAAAGCGTTTTCAACTGTATGTATGAGTGTATATGTGCGAAATATAACGTATTTACTTCACATGCACTTGTGGTGGAGGGTATTCAAGATTCGACATAGCGGAATATAGCATTCTTACTTGTTTTTTATTCTTTTTATTTATATCTTCCAAATACCTTCATATTCTTCTATTGTTATAGTAAATGGAAAACTTTTACTTTTAGTTGTTGTTGTTGTTGTTGAAAAACTATTATTTTTTTGCTATTTTATCGTTGCAGAAACAAATATAAAGAAAAATAACATTATTTTCTATTGTTGAGTTGTTGTTAGGAAAAGCAAAAGTTATATCACACAAATGTATTGGAAAAATAGGAAACAATATATAAAAAATGCATTGAATAAAAGTTGTTTTCTCTTGATTAGTTTTCCAGTTTGTGACAAAGTATGTTTGATAGGATTTTCTCGATAAATTGTTTTTTTTTTTTGCGAAATAGTTTCATCGATTGGCTGCAAATGTGTTTTAAAAAGGGAAAACAAAAGAAAAGTTAGTGCATTAGAGGATATACAGGGATTCTATATACCAAGATACTCCTGTCGATTTTAAATAGATACATAACGGTCTAATGCATTAGGTTGGGTTATAAGGATGACATCGATAAAATTTGACCGGCTTTCATTGAGACTCTTCTCCTCTTCTTTGCCATTTAAGTTCTCTACGCTTTTCAATTAGCTACATTAATGAAGTTCTACAATAATCATGGATTATAATCTCTAATGTCAGCGAAAGTCTGAAAGAAATAAAATCCAAAAAAAAAAAAAAAAAAAACTGTCCTCAGCAACCTCCCCGCAATATCCGTATGTATTGTCATCTAAAATTCGCCATTTTACCATATGATTACCAAGGGTATTGTACTAGTCCACTCGATAAGGGTGGAAATATGTTCATTTCTGCCAAGCCAGTTCGTCCACTTTTTCGTTTCTTAATATGTTTTTGTGTCCAGACACCCAGCAAACGCTAATATTATGCTGTTCCCTAAGAGGATATTTCAAGAATATTTAGAGATTGTGGTTTGAGAATAATCTCCGTCCTTCCTTCTAATTGAACATCTTTAACATCTTTCGGCTAGTTGAGCCTCTCCTATACTCCTGTTTCAAAATCATTAATATCGAATCATGTAAACCAATATTCACATTTTCTTTTGAGTTGTTGCATATCGACTGCAAGCTTCAACTAACGGGCGATAACTGTCCAATTTTTAGAAGATTTTGCTATGTTCACCTGCTCGTTCATCCGCCTGTCTGACCGTCTATTACTGACACGCCCAGTTCAATATTAATTGACACAGCTCAGTAAAATTTTATATAATTAATTGCGAATAAGTTTTTTTATATTTAAAGTCAGAAAATCGGTTTATTTTATAAAAGAAACTATAGACCGAGTCAAGCTCAAAATTTGCTGTCATTTTCGTCGGAACTGTGTCTTAACCTGAAATTATCTGTATTTAAATTAGACAAACTTTGAAATCAGATTCAGAACTGATAATCCAGTTCTTAAATTTCCAAATTTAATTTATTCCGAATCTAAAGTCTAATAAGAAGTGACAGTCATGAATTTAGTTACTAGATCGAAGAAAATTGGCAATCGTCTGAATTTCTATAGAATTATCACATATTTAAGAATCATTTAAGACTAAAGCTCTATCCTAGAATAGGTATTATTTGGGAGCTTTAAATAATTATGGACCGATAATTATTAAATCCGTTAAATATATGAAAGAAAGTTGGAAAAATAATTTCATATAGAATTGTTTTGTGTAAGAGTTTTTATAAACTTTAAATCTCATAACGAGAAAGGGCATTCTATGGCAGCTGGGTCAAATATGGTTAAAACTGGTATATATTTTTACCAGATTAAAATTATTAAATACAGTTTTGAAAATATTAAACTTTTAATGATTTTCCGGGAGAGTTCTTTAAATGGGGACTCTTACGAAATATAGACCGATATTTTCCAAATCAGTTAAATATAAGACAGCGAACAGAATATTTGTTCCGTTTTTCAATTGAATTGGGTAGAGTTTATAGGCTTAAAACTTTATTCTGGAAAGAAGACTAATATGGGAGCTTCCGCATAAAATAAATTTCTTTTTGTTCTTTTTTGCATGAAATTTAAAAGTCAGTGATAAATTCTAGAATTTACTTTTAAAATTGCAACCTTTGTGACACAGTCTTTTCGGAGTGTATCAAAATTTTGCATATTTTAGCCTATAACATGCTGAAACAACAGCTGTGTACCGCTAATTACTTTTAATTGTGAATTTTTTCAACGTCTTTCCTTATTTTGAAGGTGAACGAGATATCGCTCTATAATATTCTATACTACTTAACTGAATGAGAACTGAAAAATATTCACGCCGAATTGCATTATAATCGTTTCATATTACGGATGTGGGAATGTTTAAAAAAACGGATATTCGGACAGACGGATAGACAGACGGATGGATAACCTTACGGACATAACTAAATGATCTCATTTCTATTTATATACTTTATGGAATCCTAGTTGGTTCATTTTTGTAGGGTATACAAGTTCCTTAAAATTGCATCTGTTTTTAAAAAATGGATAAGAAGCGCTAATGATCAGATCACCAGGAAAGTCTCTCAAGAGAAGAACGAATAGTTTTTAGAAAATCTTTCCTAACTAATAATAACACACAACCGTTAGGCGTATCAGCAGGAGAATTTGTAATATGGAAGAATATTCCGAAATATATATCTTGTATAATATTGATGTACAGACTACGTTCGAAGTATGTTATTTTAATTTAACGCCGATTTAAGTAATTTGCTTAAAAAATACCTTATTTTCATTCATTACGTTTTGCGCTTTTCAAAAGGCTCTGGCATTGTGCTTTGTGATAAATTCTCGGTTATATTTTATTATCAATTTCTACTACAAAAATCTCCTTTTCTCATTTAATAGTCAGTTTTGTACTGGTTTATACTAAACTCCTAAAAACAAACTAATTTCCATAGCAATCAAAAGCTGCTAATAGAAAATCTATCAAAATCTTTGACTATAACATGATTGATGTTATATTATTATGGAAATAACAGTAATTTTGCAAACTCTCCACAAAAAAATCACTTTAATCATGTCACCTAAGAGCACACACTTACATACACATAATGGAAATTAAAAATGATGGAAATAACGGAAGACAAAGTAATTTATTTATATGCATCATTGGAACATATAAAAGAGCATTATTCAGACAGTCAAAATAAATATTTATTGTATCTTATAACGAATAGCAGGCAATTTAAGGCCGAAATTATGGAAAAAATGTAAAAAGATGTTAAATATTTTTCTGGAAAAAACATGTTAAATGTAATAGATTTTAGGGCATAAATTTAATAAGGTACAACAACGAAGGAAGGATTTATTAGAGTTATTTTATGTAAAAAGCCAGTAGACACATCACAGTGATTCAAAATTGGGAATAATGCTGAAACTCCTGACGAGTTTTAAAAATATCAACATACCCGCCCCTGAATTGATAGTATATTCTGTTTCTCTCACGATTTTAATGTGACTGATTTATTTCATCGCTTTAGATACACTGTGCGAAGTGATGCCATGAAGATATAAAGGATACATAATAATTTGAGCATCCTGGCAATGACTAATGCAATTCCAGTAATCATCGAGTAGATAACCTTTTCCCTTCACCTACAGTGGCCATTAACTCTCCACATGGGAGAAACGTGTTCACATTCCACCTCTTATGAGGATGACATTTTCAATGATTGAGATTAGAATGGGAATCAAGTTGATGGGTGCCTTTAGTAAGGAATTCAAATGTCATTCAAGCTCCCAGATGAATGTTGTATCTTAAATTGCAACTGTTTGAAGGTGACCAGTTGACTGAATTCTACAAAAATGATATCATAAGCAGACCACAATTCGGTCCCTAACAAGCATTGGAACACTGCACTGGTATGTGTGTGCACATGATTTTAATGTAAAGGACAATGTACCTTCGAATAGTAGACGATCCTCACTGATAAAGATACTATATGGTTTACCTGTCACTTTATCCAGAAGACGCATAGAGGAAAAGCTCTATATTATTGCACAGCACAGGTGAAAGAAAGGGTCCATTATATCCCTTACAGATATGTATACATTCGAATCTTCTTCGGGAATGCAGCATATAACTCAATGAGAAGGCAATGCATTCGAACATAAGATTAGTATGGGTATGTGAACTTGGGACTTTCCAGTAAAATTTAAAGTCCGATATCCTGTCGAAAAGGGAGCGAATTTTACTGTTAAAAACATTAATCGTCTGTGTTAGTTGCCTCTCAATACATGTAGGAGAGACATAGAGAAAGAGAACTGTGTTATTGCGCAGCAGATGGAATAACGAATTAAGGTGGTTGGTTATAAGAATGATATGATCAAAATTGGATGGGTTCAGGACATCATTCTCAGGTCAGCATTTCGAGAAATCTTATGGAAATATAATTGCGCTGTATTAGGACATATAACAAAGAAGTATTTTCCTCAAATGGTTTCTGAAAAAGTTATTGAAATGTGGAGGATGAGGAAACGAGAAACCATTTGTCAAGGAATGCCGCACATCACTTAATGAGATGTCAAAAAGGGGACAAACCTCGCAAATAAAAACATTGATCTTCTGCGTGGTTGGCCTCTTTGTGTTAATGCGCAGTACAGATAGAATAACGAGTCAACGTGCTTATTTGCAAGAATAATACGGAAAAATTTAATGAATCTAGAACATCATACCTGCTAAGCATCTCGAGAGCCACCTTAGGGTATACATTTTCTGTAGTATCAGAATACTGCCGTTTTGTACGTACGCAGTGTTTTTGGCAGTGCGCTGCAATCTCTGACTAATGTAGCAACCATCTATGGTGATGGTGGATGCTCCCTTCCTACAAAGGAAGGATGAAACGGTTTCTAAGAATTCACAGTATATGATATAATGGCAGCTGGACACAGTTGCAACATGAACAATTTTTCTCACCTTTCTTCCCTATTTACTGCTTTATCTTTACGCCCCTTCTCCAAAGACTCAAAATAATTATTTTATTATGTTTAAGTTCTTCTCTTTCTACATAATTCAAGTAGATTTTCAGTTCCTAAGGGAGTCATATCCACACCTAAAATGATTTAAACATTTCTGCATTTATCTAGTCCCACAACCTAAATATGATTTTGATTAGCACATGGCTCAAGAAAGCTCTCTTTAGAAATAAACAATAAACCGAAATGGTCAACTTTGAAAGGCCACCGAATACCCTCTGCACCAGTTGTGGATCTGTTATCATTTAAATCGATCAAAAATACCGCTGCTCTTAAAATCTTATTATTTTATTAAAAGTTAAAAAAATTATTTCTAAAAATTTCGTTGCAAAACCACTATACGTATGATTAATATTAATTAATGTGTAAATTTACAAAAATATTCATAACTTTTATCCCATTAAAGCAATTAAAAAAATTTAAAAACTTAATAAAAACTAAGATTGTAGACTTGAATCTCAATAAATAATTCAATATAAGATTGACTCTTTAACAAAACAAGTACAATTTCATCAACATTTATTTTATCTGTTAATTATTAAGTAATAAAAGTAAATTTATTATTTTGTGGTGAAAAAGTTACATGTTTTTTTTATTATGTGTAAATGCCTATTTGCATGTGTATTTCTATGTGCTAACATTTCTCTCCCTATGTATTCCGAAGCCTATTTAATGACCTTTTTCATGCATACACTTGTTATAATGGTCTTTATGAACATATTCTAGATTTATATACCGACTTGTAGTTAAAGCTTTATTTTTTTCTTTATTTATTTCATTTCCCTCTGTTTTGTATAGTAAAATATTTCCTTTTTATACCCTACACCATCATAGGAGGTTGGGGTATTATGCGTTTGAGTAAAAATTGTAACGGACAGAAAAATATTTTGCTACTTTTAAGTATACTGTTCGACTCAAGAACACTCTTTGAATTGATTTAGCGATGTCGGCCGCAGTTTTAAAGACATCTTGTCATTAGCTTAGCCCTAAGATGCTTATTGAAATCGGTGATGATGGGAATCGGGATTTATGGTCCTAAGTATATGCAGCGATTTCAATGGAAATTGGTAAACATTAGTTTTACGATATTCTAGAACGATGTGCCAATTTATACGAGGATCGGTCTATTATATGTTATAAAAACAAACCTTTTTAAAAAACCACTGGGATTTAATCCCCATATTCGTTGGTATTGTAATAGGAATTGATAAAATCAAGTTTAATATAAGCAAAAATCGATGTGCGAAATTTTACAAGGGTCGGTCTTTAATGTCTTCTAGCTGCCACTAAACGCCTACAGAAAAAATCCTTTTAGAACGCACTAATCCCATACGAATGTCAGTACCAGTAGCTACCGCTTATAACCAACAATGTGGTGTAGAGTATTAAATAGTCGGGCCTGACCGCCTATAACATTTTACTTGTTATTTACTTTTTTCTTATTCCTGGTTCTTGTTGCGTTTCTCCTCTTTTATGCTCTTAAAGGAAAATTAAAGTAATTTATGGTTTGTTTCTTTCTTTTGTGATGTTTTATTTTTTTGCAGTAAAGGAAATGAAGTATTGTTAATAATGATGACTTTTTTCTTTAGCCAAGTCTTTGTTGTTGCCTTGAGTGGCTTATAAGTGGTTTGTAATAAAAATAGATGTTTGAAAAATAACATAAATAGAATGAAATATACCTACATTAATGTAACATTTAACAGGCCATATATATTGTAGCGAAGATTTTCTTTAAGAAATATTCGAAAATTTAATATTTTATATTCTTAAGGTTAAATTTAAATATCATCCAATTGAAATAAGTTTCATTCAATATTATCAAAATTGTATTACTGAGCGTATGATTAATATTATCTATTCTCTATACAGAACAACAAATCTTTGTATGTTGTGGTTCTATAGACAGCGAAGTTACTAAATCAACTTCGTTGAAATTTCTACAAAATTATCCCAATATACCTGAAAGCAATATACGCTACGCTACGACAGGATCAAGGAGAAATATACCCTCTAAACAAATCCACTTTTAATAATTCAATAATTAGAGAGAGTTTTTTGGTCCCAAAATCTTTCTCAAGGAACTATTTTATTGACAAAATGTAGGACGAATAGGATCAAGATAAAAGGTTTAAATTTTTTTATCTTGAGAACTATTACAGTGACGGTTTTAAAATTTGGTCCCAATAATATTTTCAAAGATCTGTTTTACTGGACTAAATGTGGGATCACAGAGAATAGGTGGGAGATGGGTCTACCTCCCAATGCAAATATTTATTTTGGATTTTCTGTACAGCTAATTTCAAGAAAAGGTTTTACTAAAAATATTAGAATGGACAGGGACTGATGGGAGATGTCCTCTCTTTTGAAAGCAAATATTAATAATTATATACCTGAAAAGCTATTATGGCGAAAATCTCACTATTTGGGCAAATAATTGCTACATCGTTCTGAATAGAGAACGATGAGTGATTTTGGGGGCAGCAAAGCGCACAGAAAAAATGTGGATTTGAATAAAATTGTTAAATATACAAGAGTATTTTAAGCTCAAATTTATATTTTTTATATAAAAAAGATTTGTACACTCAATACCGTTTTCCGGGAAGTGGCCTTATATTTGGGGTTATAGCAAAATATCGACAAATTAATAATATATTTTTAAGTCAGTTAGAGATAACATTGTGCGAATTTGAATAAAATTTGTGTATATTTAAACCATATTTCGGAAAAGAGCTTTATATAGTAATTTGATCAAATATCAAAAATATCAACGATAACAAGAACAATGAGCTGTCAGTTATGGAGAAATTCTATTCAAATCTAAATTGTTTACATTTTAAATTTTGATAAAGTTTTCCTTCTGAATCTTGAGGTTGCCTCAGATAGCGGTATATAACTTTTTTTAGTGTAGCACCGATCTAATCGATTTTAAATAGCTAACTGAAAAGGACTATGACAAACATCCAGGCCAAAATTCGTTTGAATCGATTCATTGTTCTATAGTCTTAAATGTTTTTAATAGACAGACGGACATAGTTACATCGACTAAGTTTTTGATTTGATGCAAGAATATATATTCAATATGGGGTCTTAGATGATTTCTTCTTGGGATTATAAACATTTTAATTTCAAGTATGATTTGTCAGTCGTAAAAAAGTTGCCATGAACAGCGCCCTCTATGTATGTGATTAGAAACCTTTTTTAATATTTCCCTAGTAGGCGAACTAACGATATAAAGTGATCATCTTCTGGAGTTTTGTTAACATTCTCCATATTCATCCAAAATTTAATTGATCAAATTTTTAATTTTGGTATTTTCAAAGAATAAAGTTTTGCCCACGGTTACATTCGAACCTGGGATACTAAGAGTACTTATTTTGTAGAACATCACTACTGTGGTTTAGTGGTAAAAACTCCCGAAAACCACCATATAATTTACCAAATAGTACTATATATATTTACAAAAAATGACATATACCAAAAAGTACCATAAAATAACTTCACATCCATTTTCACCCATATCAACATGAAATTTGAGTTATAGACAAAATTGCATATCTAATGTTTATTATTGATATGAAAAATTTAAATTTAGTTGGTTTTCACCACTTGGACCGCAGATTCCAAGTATCAACAAAAGATTTAAAAGGTACCGCATAATGTCCTTAAATTATTTTTATCCATTTTTTAGGGATTTTCATGTTTTGAATTAATGTAAAGAAATTGAAAAAGTACCATCAAATCCCATATGGAAAATTCATATCCATTTTACTAGTTTAATTATGACAATAAATTTAAAAAGTACCACAGAAGATTTTTAAAAGTACCTTCATCTTCATTTTTATTAATATGTAGTGAAATCAAAATACTTTTGGTAGTTGGAAAAAAGTACTAACAAATACCATGTGATAGATGCTGACCTATTTTGGACATTTATCCTACATTTCGTATATTTACGTTAATTGTTATTAAAAAGACATAATTAGAAGATCCAAAAATATACCACATATTTACCTTACGTTATCGTTATAAATTTAATTTCATGTTTTTTAGGTTAATTGAGAAAATATTTTTAGAATTTCCAAAAAGTACCAAAAAAACATATGTTTGACTTTGAACCACTAAGGACTATATATATATGACAGATTTTGTGTTTTAACGTTATTATTATATGGAAACATAAATAAAAAATATTAATTCAAGACCTAAAAAGTACCACTTAAACATCTTAAATAATTTTTGATCCATTTGATTTTATGTGTACTTAATTTAATGTTTCAAAAAGTACCATCTGTAAACATTCTCCTCCATTTGGAATCATGTTTCCTCAATTTCATTAATTTTATTTAATTTAATTTAATTTAAATATTAAAAAAATAAAACCGTGTTTAAAATATCAAAAAAGTACCACAAATCCCATTTTGCAATGTATATGCGACAACTTGATATCCTAAATTTCGTATCTCCACGAAAACGAATCCAAAAAATACTACAATAAATAATATTATCCTTTTCAATCCACTTATGTTAATTATTACAAGAAATGAAAAAGTACCCAAAAGTACAACTTTATATTGAAAATATTCGAGACGTACCTTTATAGGGAAAAAGTACCAATTTCTATTTCGTGTAGGAGAAATTTCTTTTAAAAGAAATTTTAATATTGGTACTATTTGAAATAACTTTTCAATTATACGCACTATTATCAAATCGTCCTTAAGTTATAAGATATTAGTACCCAGTTATTTATTCATGGTACTATTTACATTTGGTACTATTTATGTTAATATCCTATTCCGCCTTAAGTGGTTGAAATACTATGTGTTTTTGTGAAGATGTTTGTAACATGCAGAGAAAATTGTATTACATCCATCTTTATATATCGTATATTGTTCGACTCACTTTCTGAGTCGATTTAACAATGTCCGTCCGTCTGTCTGTCCAGCTTTTCGGCTGTTCACGTAAACGTTGTAAACACCCTAGAGATCGCAAATTTTTGATATATCTTGATGAAATTTGGTGTATATTTTTTTAATTCAAGGACGAAGCCTATGGAAATTGGCCACGTTCGGTCCAATATTTCAAGTACCTTCCATATAAATTTCATTACGGAAGGAAATTGCTCATAAAAGTTCTAAATGTAATAATTGGTTAAATTAAGATAAATATTAATATACGAGGTTCGGTCCACAATTTCGTGTAGCTTACAAGTCACTTTAAAACGTATAAATTTCACATAAATAGTAGTTTCACAATAATGTATTGCACACTTAAGACTAAAGCAGAAAATAAAACTATACGAGGGCCGTTCATTACTTTTAAATAACCAGCATTTATAATCAATATTGTTATTCAATATTCTTATTTCATTTTTTTATATAAATTTTAGCATGAGTTGAACTGAATACTTAGATTTACGTTTTTATCCCCTTTTTTGGTACTATCCACCCTTTTGAACGACACAAGTCGACATCTTTTATTTACACACTCAATTAGCTGCGTTGTCCGAGAAGTTAAGGAGATGGACTTGAAATCCATTGGGCTATGCCCGCACAGGTTCGAATCCTGTACGCAGCGATTATTGACTTTTATTATTTTAGTACCTTTCAATAAAGATGGTACTTTTTTAATTGTATTTAGTACCTTTTATTAAATAAGACACTGTGAAACAAAATATCAACATCTTTCATTTACACTCTCAATAAGCTGCGTTGTCCGAGAGGTTAAGGAGATGGACTTGAAATCCATTGGGCTATGCCCGCACAGGTTCGAATCCTGTACGCAGCGATTATTGACTTTTATTATTTTAGTACCTTTCAATAAAGATGGTACTTTTTTAATTGTATTTAGTACCTTTTATTAAATAAGACACTGTGAAACAAAATATCAACATCTTTCATTTACACTCTCAATAAGCTGCGTTGTCCGAGAGGTTAAGGAGATGGACTTGAAATCCATTGGGCTATGCCCGCACAGGTTCGAATCCTGTACGCAGCGATTATTCCTTATTATTTAAATGAAGATGGTACTATTTTATAGTTACATATATTGTACTTATTATGAAATAAGTCACTGTTAAGCAAATTATCTTCCATTAATTTATATGCAAATTTATGTTTTTATATTCATATTTATAAGATTTCTGCCACAAATAAAATCGACTTAAATAAGTTAAATTAAAAGATTTTTATTGTGGATTTAATTTACTGAAAATAAAATTTGCAATTTAATTACTGATTTTTAAGAAGAAATTAATTAAATGATTTCATCTTATAAAAACATTAAAAAGATCACAAATTTATGGTTTACAAGGGAATTTAATGAATTAATTAGTATTTATAGATTTTTAAATTTATCTTTAATCTATAATTCACATAAATTTAATCTTTTATTTAAAATGACATTAATGATAATAATGATTTGCAAAAAACTTAATTAATTTCTTATCTCTTTAGAGATAAAATGATTTTAATTCATTGTGCTATGAAACATATTACAGTGGTAAGATAATGATTTTTTGGAAATAATTCTACAACTTTTGATTGGTTGGAGATATCTTATTAAAAATTAATATGCTTATAGCTGAGGTTCTATCAAGCACATTTTGAGGATAACAAGCCCTCAGTTGGTTATAAGGGTAGTGGTTGGTCACCTTGGGTGCACACTGGAGTTTTGCCACGATTTTTTGGTAATAATTCTGTAACACTGGAACCAGGATGATATCTAAACAAAATTTAGCATGATTATAGGTGGAATATTTAGAAGCTGAATTATGGTATTGCAAATCCTTTACCTGGGTAGTGAGTAGACTTACCATGATTTAGAAATACAAGACTTTAAACAAATTCCTAGATTTTTGTTTTAAAATAAACTCCCATTCGGGAAAAGCTTATTTTAAAAATGCACTTTTTTCAGTAAAATGGGTACTTTGCCAATTTACTGGCCCATTAAAGAATTTTTTTGGTTATAGAGAAAATGAATTATATACTGGAACTAAATTAGTTTATAAAAAATTAAAATTCGTTATTTCGAATTCACTAACATTTTTTATTTAATTGAAACTTTTGTTTGAATTTATAGAAAATTATTTTTATAACTTTAATCGCTAATGATGAAATTTTGAATCTTTTTCAATAACCCTTCCATTTAGTCTTTATAGTATATTCCTTTACCTTGCTCGTAAAGGTAGTCCATCTCTGTTCAAAATCTACCACACTTTTGAATACCTTTTTTGTGCTCTTCAATTTTCTTTTAACAAGAGTAAAATATCTCTCCACTGGCCTTAGCTTCTGGCAGTTTAGAAGATTTTCTCCTCCTTCTCGTACAATCTAACTCCGTTTAAAATCTAACACATTTTTAGAACTTTTTGAGAGTGACTGCTGTTGTGTCTTAGAGAAGTTCTTCAACATTCCCGCGAGCATTAGCAACATATTTTTTACAAAATCTGCCACAACATACGTTTCCTCATCCTTTATGCAGCAAGAAAATTTCCTTAATCTTTGGCTTCTATTTTTTGCTTTTTAGCAGCGTTCCTATCAGGAACTTTTGAGCCTTGTATGTTTTCAAAACAAAATTAGCTTTTAATTTTCGCACCAAATAATTCGAGCACTGAGCTAAATGGGCTGCTTTTCTACCGGATGTATTAGGAGCTGTTTTGAAAATACTTTCTGTTTGGCTTTAGAAACATTATGTGGACCATTCCATCTACTAGACAAGTTCTTTCACTACTTAATAATATTGAAAACAGTTTGAAAACATACCTTTGAATGCTTGTCCAGCTTTGTAGGATCAAGTTGGGTTTTGTTGAAAATGTTTTTTTTTTTTTTTCAGTTCACAAATTTTAATCCGATTCAATCGATCTCAGTAATTATGTTATCATATATGCAAGCAAATTCTTTTGGGGAATCATAAGGACTTACTTAGAATACCAAAAGTGACCAACTTTAGAGGTTTATCCCCGTCGACTTGACTTAATAAAAATATCTATGTGACAATTATATAAAAAAATATTAAGTAGTTCCTAAATTGCAGAGTTACTTATCAACAACAGTTATTATCCCCCGACCGAGTAAAGTTCTATGATCCTCCCAATCAATACATAAATTTTTCACATATTATTTTTATTATTATTATTATTATTATTATTATTATTATTATTATTATTGAGATATTTTTAAAGGTTTTTAGATTACAAGATTATTTTTAATATTATACATTTTGTGACCACTATGCGTATGATTGATATTAATCAAAATATAAATTAAGGAAATTGTCAATAACTTTGGTTATGCTGCAAAGATTTGAAAGATTTAGAAAGCTTATAATTCATATTTGAACATCCCCCATCAATACAAGTGATAAAGAGGGTATATTAACTTTGTCATTTCGTGTGCAACACTACATATTCTCGCATCAAATCAATATCTGAGTCGATGTAGCTTTGTCCATTTGTCTGTCCATATTGTATATAAATTTTCTTTCAAAATCTGAGTTGATTTAGCTTAACCGTCTGTCTGTAAGTCTATTTTTATCACGCTCACATCCCCAATAATTACCAGAGCTAAATAAAATTTGGGCTGAGTATTTTATGTAAATCTGAGAAGTTTCCTACTTAAAACCAGTAAAATCGGTTAAGTTTGTCAAGAGATATAGACCGATATCTGAGACAACCACTAAATTAAAGTGAAGAATTTTTTTTATTTTCTAGGCTTTTCTGGTGGAGGGTATTGACGATTCGGTATATCCATATATATCATTCTTACTTGTTTTTAATTTTTGTTTAATTTTTTTTTTTAATATAAAAAACTATAGTTTTCGACTCTTTTTATTCTTCGTAAGATTGGATCTTTTAAAGAGTTTAATTTTAATTTAAAAAAATATCATTTTGTACCGCTCTGTGGAAAGAGATTAATTCTAAAATATTAAAAAAATCAATAAAGACAAAAATAAAAAAGAGCGAAATCGAAAAAAGTGTGAAAAAATGAATAATTCGCACAAATTGTTTTGAAGTCGTATGTAGCAGTCAAAAATGTGTTATTTAATTGAAATGTTTGTATGTTTACAAACTTTGTATGAATATACATATTAAGATGTGTTTACATTTGTTGTATGATTTTTTAGTGTTTTTGTATTACAACTACAACAGTACAGTGCGGCAAGAAAATTGTTTGTATGCTTGTGTACGTACAAGCACATTTTTTTTAATTTTTTCCTTTTCAAACATTTTGAAGTTACACTTAACTTAATAAAGACAAGAATTTTAATCGAAAAAAAGAATTTTATTTTTTTAATCTTCGCAATGAAGAGTAAAAATTAAGATCATTTGAAATTAAAGATTTTGCTCCCAGTTTTTCCATATTCCGCTTTTAAAAATATACTGAATTATTTCACATATAATGTTTTTAATACATTTTTCTTATTTTGAGATTATGTGACGTATGATTAATGTCAATTAGGAGGTTAATTTCTTCGGAAATCAAATTTTTAAAATTTTAAATTTACAAATAACTAATTAGAAAAGAAATGCATGTCATTTAATTTTAACAAAATCATCTAGAATTTTACTTATTTTCCAAGTAAATTAACAATTCTTGTTTTCCTAAGAAAGCAATTGTATAATTAAAAAAACGGTTATGTAGAAAATATTCATAAAATTTTTAATTAAATAAACTTTGTCATTCAAAAGAAATTTCTAAGAAAATCTTTTTTTAGCAAATAAAATCTTTTTTTCTGCTCGCACTTCATAATTTAACAAAACAATTTTATTGTTTTTAATAAATTTATAATTTTTCATCAAGTTTTCTTATTGTTTTCTTATTTTTTGAACTCGTTTCTTTGTTTAACTAAAAAAACAAGAAATTCTTTTCAAAAAAGTACAACCAACTTTTTTTAAAGGATTTCAAGGGATACGTTTTCCTTATAGAAATTTTCAACGAAATAATAAAATTCCTTTTTCTATTGCTTTTCTTTGAAATGAAGAAATAAAAAATATTTTTCTTTCAAAAAGTAAACAAACAAAAAATATTTGCAGGAAATCTTGGAAATTTCTAAAAAAAAAAACGTGGGAAGGTTTTTAAGCGGGTTTTTCACCTTTTGTGTTTTTTTTTTTTGATATCTTAAATATTTCTGATGTTGTCACACCATCAGAAATATTTAAGATATCAAAAAAGTACTAAACATCTTTATTTTGTAGGTTTATTTTCTTTTTTTAGTTCAGCAATTTTTTTTTTATTTATAGAAATATTTAAGTTTAAAAATTTTTTTCATACGTTACGTATGATTAATATTAATTATGAGGTATTTTCACATAATTGCTTATAATTTTAAAACTATGCAAATAATTTGGAAAATTCTAAAAGTTATTTAATCTTAACAATATTTGTTAACAAATCATATAAATTGGAATTTTCTCAAAATAATCGATATATCACTTTTAACACATGTTATTAACTCTAGTAATTGGAAAAAATTTTTCTTGAAACTCCTGAGTTTAGGAAAGGATTTAATCAATAAAGAATAGTTTTCTTTATCTCGTTAATTAAACAATGCACTTTTGATTCCCTTAAATATTTAAGTGAATAAAAAAAAAAACAAATTAAGATATTATTAAGTTGAATGTATTGATCAAAGTTACGTACCGATAACTTCGAAAATCATCTATCAATAAAAATAATTTTTAAAACTCGTAAGATTAGACTAAATTGACAATTCAGTTATTTCAGAATTTTCAAGTTGGGTCAATGACTTCATTTTGACAAAACCATTCAAATCGCAAGAAAAGTGTACTCTTTTCTGGGTGTTTTAGTGTCACTAGTAGTATAAAGCTAATTCCATTCTGATGAAATATCTCAAATTATCAGGATGAATGTAGACTTATCTTTTATAAATTAATAGATCATCTTAATTCTTTTTGCAACTGAGACTGGACGTTCATTGAAATCATTTTGCTTATCCTTGCAGCTACTTTAGTAGTCCAAGAAGGAAAATCCAAAAAAAATCTAGCGTGTTAACCTATTACCCAGTGACTATTAATTACATGTATCCATTTCGATATGAGCTTACGTCTGTGGTTCATGAGTGGCCTTGTCCTGTTCCTAATAAAAGAGGCCATACCTATGGAAAAATTTAATGGTTTGAAGATCATCTGTTCATTTTGTATATCCTTGCAGCTACGACAACAGTGCTAAAAGGGTAACCCAGGTTTTCTAGCATATTTAATTAACACCCAGGGACAAGTTATTGCATATAACCCTTCCGATATGTCCTTACGGCTGTGGTTCATTAGTTGTCTTGTACTATTCTTGTTATCAGGCCACAACTCATAGAAGAAGTTACAAGGCTGTATTTCTGATCGTTTGCGCTCTACTAAAGGAAGGGTAGTCGATACATATGATTTGAAACCTTTCTTGGCTAAGTCGTCTACCCGTTCATTACTGAAATGAAGTGCGCAGGGACCTATAATGCCAGATGATTGTAATTCTATTGATACCTCCATTTATAACCCAGTAATTATGTTTAGACCTGAAACTCCCTACTTGCTCTGAGTATAACAAATATTCCGACATTATCTTTTCTTTCCTGACTCGATCGTTACAAAAATGGTTTTTGTGTGAAGAACCCATATAAAATTAATACTTGAAGATTGAACCAGTATTGTAAAAAATAGCTCTGTATATAAAAGATATATAGCTGAGAATGGACTTTTCTATAGCTATGCTCATCCGTATCATGAAGACCCCACTTTATGCTGAACATCGTTCGAAAGTAGCTTAATCTAATATTTGGTGTCTGTTAAATTATAGATCTCGCAATTCCTTAACCACTGAAGTATTTAACTAGAAAAGAGATATTGCAATTCCTAACCATTGAAGTATTTAAGTATAAATTTCGGTATTTGTTTAGATTAACTTTTAGACCACATTTCGTCAGCAAGTTACTACTGATATCGCTCATCACTTCCAGAATTTGTCGAGACATACATAACATCGTCAGCATCATCCTCACCATTATATCTTTGATATTAAATAAAACCGAACTTACTGATGCAAAATAAAGTGTTTTTGTACCGACTGATTTTGAAATATAACTGTAACCTAGATCCTTAATGATTTTTCGGGAATTCAGTATGAAAGCCAAGCTGATGGTGATATAATTCCCTACATCTTTGCTCAAAAGAACATCCCACAGTCACATTATTGAAAGCCCCTTCTATCTCTAAGCCATAATATGTGCCACACTATATTTTCTAATTTTTAGAAATCTCTCCATTTCCTTTGCCACCTCATATAGAGAGGTTCCCGTAAATACCTGCTCTAAAAATAATTCATTCCATTCAGCCTAAACTTGTGTGTATATCGATGAGTATTTCGTTATTTTTTAACTGGAATTATAAAAGACTAATGGGTTAGAAGTCCTTCTCGTGAACTCCATTGTTTATTTTAAACATTAAATAAATATTTTAAATTTTGTATTTCGGTCATACATAACGTATGATTAATATTAATTATTAGGAATTTTTCCTCAATTCAGTATAACTTTAAAACTAAACAATATATTCAAAAATTATATCTTTCCACTGGCTTTAGCTCAGGATAGTTTGAAGGATGTCTTGTTCACCAGTGCACACATTAGAAAATCTTATGAATGGAGACAGCTTTTTTTGTAAAATTTCCTTGATGTAAATTACGGCTTCCCTCGCCGCAACTGCATTATGTTTGCCGAATACTTTGGATCCTTTTCTTCTCTTAATTTTTTTAGGAACTTTTTGGACCTTAAATGTTTGTAAAACTTGCATTAGCTTTAACTTTTCGTAATAAATAGTCGGAGCTATGAGGTAATTAGGCTGCTTTCCAAACCGAATGTGTTGAGGTCTCCTTTGTAAATGCTTTTAATTTTTTTGCCTTTTGAAACATCATTTGGACATTCCTTCTACCAACGGACAAGTTCTCCCGGTACTATTTAAAATATTGGAAACAGTTTGATAGAGAACGTTTGACTTCTTGGCCAACTTTTTGTGGGATCAATATTAAGTTTTTCGAAATGACCGAAATGTTTTACCAAAATAATAAATAATACTTGGGTTAACGGTTTAAATGAAAAATGTGTGTTAAGAATTTTTCAATCTCACTCCTTATACCTTTTATAAAAATTTATAAATTTTCCGTTTCTGTCACAATATATATAAGCCTTTTATTGCATTTTACTTGAAACAAACAATTCATAAAGGAAATAATACCCTGACATACCCTTTCGAGCATCTATAAATTATTTACCCTCAGTATTGTTGTTATTTATTTTCTATATAGTGTATTTTAAAACACAGTTTCAATTCCATTAAAAAAAAATATGTAAAATTAAAAGAAATATTAACATTTTTAAATATTGATCATACGCAACGTATGATTAATATTAATTATGAGGTGGTCATACTTAATTGCTTATAACTTTAAAACTAAAATTTCAATTTTAAAAATTCAAAATGGATTTTAAACTAGACAATATTTGCTGAAAGATGTTATAATATTATTACACAAGAAATGTATCTTATTAACTCTAATATTAAAGAAAAAAATTTAAGTCTTAATAAAAACTTTCTTATACGGTTCCCTTCATTTTAATTCCTCATTCCTTAAGTAATGTCCATGGATTTCATTTTCATTTTATTCTCTATTTACATATGTATATTATTCCCTCACTATATGTAAAGTATTGTTTAATACTTACACATACACATAAGTAGCCATAAGATTATTTAATATATTATTGGTTACTACGCTATATTGAACAGAAATTGCTACTGATATTGAAACAATTACATTAAGAACAGAACAAAGATAACTGAAGAAGAACATGTTGGAAAAAAAAACAATATAATATCATAACAAGTAAGAAGTAATAATCGGCCCAACTATTTAATACCCTACATCACACTATTATTTGGTAAGTGATAGCTACCAACAATTAATGATTCAGCCTTGAGTAAAGGAATTTTTATACCCTACACCTACATTTTTATACCTGTTACGAAATTAAGGTGTCACCCCAACTTCAAGTATACCATTCGACTTAGAATCATTTTCTGACTCGATATAATGATGTCCGTCCATCTGTCTGTCAAGTTAGCTTTCCATGTTGTGAACAATCTACAGGTCACAATTTGATATATATCGATTAAATTTGGTATATATTATTATTTTTCGGCACAAAGACGAAGCCTATTGAAATTGGCCATGTTCGGTCCACAATTTGTCACAATTAAGTCTTATAATGTTCCAAAAGCGAAGCGCATAAATTTCACATAAATTTTAGTGTCACAATAATGTGCTGCACAGTTAACAATATATAAAAGAAATAAATTATACGAGGGTCGTTCTTTAATTTTTTCGTAACTAATATTTGTAACCAACATTGTTGTGTAGGGTATTACATATATACTTGTTCAATTTGTGTTTAATAGTACAGTATATTGCAATGGTACTCACATCCATATATGAAAAGTGCGTTCTAAAAAGATTTTTTTTGGTGGACGTTACATGGCAGCTAGAAGAAATTATGGACCGACTCTTGTAAAATTTTGTACATGGTTATTTACTTTTACCATTTCTTATTACAATACCAACTAATATGAAAGATTTAAGCCCTTCAAAGTGATATTTGAAATGAGGTTGTAATGGACCGATATTCGTATCATAAAACTTTATTGTGACCAATTTATTAAAATCGCTTTATATTTACAATTTTTGTTTTCTTAATCCCCATTCCGGCAGAAACATTTGTTTGGGAGCTAGATGAAATAATGGACCCTCATCACCAAATTCAATAGACATCGTTCCTGGGCACATGTCAAATTTTATTACGTTACTTTTAAAA